>JAODAL010067193.1:0-17408 GCA_025379985.1 Phyllomedusa bahiana
AGATTTAATTGAATTCCTTTTACCTTTTATCGATCTGAAATTTCGTTACCATAAAACCTTTTTTCATATTTGTCTAAAAATCGCTCAAACATTTCTTAATTTATCATGTTCAGCAAAGATACATTTAATATATATCTACAGCTGAATAAGAAAGGATTGCATGAATGGCACTTGACAACAGGAACCTGTGATTGGCTGCAGCATCACATGATGCTATCAGTGGAGGAACCATCGGTGACACCATGATGGCTGGGGTAAGTACCATTTTTTCTAATTTCATGATAAGGAGGGTGGAAGTGGAGAGATTCAAAATGCTGGAAAATCCTTTCAATTCCTAATTTTACAGTTTTCCAGTTCAAAACTATATTGACTTTGAGTAAAATAAAATAAACCATTTATAGTAACAAACCTTTTTTTTTTTTCGTTTTGGGAACCCGGATATCAAAGGCTTTCCGCTTCCTGTCTTGTCGCCAATTTGATCTGCAACCAGATGACTTGCAATCAGATGTTTCTTTTGGACCAGGTTATCACAGGTTTGAGCAAATATGGTGATACTCATCAGTTCAGTTTCATTATGAGAGAAAGCTCACCACAATGACTGTGCAAAGATGAGAATTTTCCATATCACTAGTTCATTCCCAATAAACATTATATAAGATAGCTATATGGAATTAAAAATTGACATCCCTTCATGTTAATCCCAGGGCTACCATCAGTTATTTCACAGTTAAATCCAACTAAAGCAACTGGGGCCCCTGTCCTTTAATAGCTCTTAACTTTCAATATATTATCGGGCCCCTTTTTTTGAAAAAAATTGATCATGGGTTCTGACAGTAGTACCTCCAATATCGCCGAGATGGCACCCCTGAGTAATACCAGTGAGCAATTTAGCTAAGCAATGGTTAGAAATGTACAAAATGGTAAACATTTTTCACTGTCTCATAAATAGAAACAGTTGAGCAAAAAGTAATGTTAGTATCATACAATTATTATAATGCAATACATTTCATTATGTGCTGATTCATTATATACTAAATTTTTAAAAGAATCAGAGCTATTTTATCTAGTACAAGGCGTCAAATCGCCTATTCCTCTCCATAAAGCCATGGCATTAAATAATTAAATAATAAATGTTGTCTTACTACATATGAATGTAAAATTGAATTACTGAGAGCTGTATAAACCTGTATGCGATAAATTTCCTCTCCGTTGGCTGCAGAAAGTAAGAATTTTGGCATCTTTTAAAGGGTTGTTCAACCACAACAATCTTAGATGTAGCAAATAGAGTAATTCAGTTAGTGCAAAAGTCTCAATTATATACCAAAAAACAAAGCAAAAAACAGAAGGGTTTATAAAACTTATTATCTAATAATATCAACTAAAAGAAGAAAATAAGGAAAAAACCTTGAAAACACTTTTCGATTGGCTTATAAACAATGCACACTTAACCTACATATAGAGTGGCAAAGGGAGGTAGCACAACAGAGGGCAAAAGGTTGCAAGGATAGGGAAACAACCCTAAAAATAACCCTACTTGGCCTAAATCATCCTAATGCCTAACTACAGGATGTTCGCCCCAACAAGGGTGTCCCTCTCCGGAACCTCACCCTTCCACTCACTCACCCTGATAGTAACCTCAGAGAGATCCCGAGATGTTTCCACATTCACAAAATGTGGAGTCTGGAACAATAAAGCAAAGTTTACTAAAACAATTAGAAATTTGAGTAGTTCAAGTAAATACTGCTAATAATGTTATATATATCATTTGCATGTTGTCAATGAATTATGCAAATAGGAATACTAAAGGCAGAAAAATTACTGATAAATGCAAAGGGACCAGGATGACTGATCCGTGTTCTTGAAAGAATGATTGCGGCCATGTATCGTGAGATTTTGAGATCAAATCTCCTTCCATCAGCAAGGGCATTGAAGATGAAATGTGGCTGGGTCTTTCAGCATGACAATGAGCCCAAGCACACCACCAGAGCTATGAAGGAGTGGCTTCGTAACAAGCATTTCAAGGTCCTGGAGTGGTTTAGCCAGTCTCAAGCTCTCAACTCCATAGAAAACCTTTGGAGGGAGTTGAAAGTCCATGTTTCCCAAAACATCACTGCTCTAGAGGAGATCTGCATGGAGGAATGGGCCAACATAACAGCAACAGTGTGTGCCACCCTTGTCAAGACTTACAGAAAATGTTTGACCTCTGTCATTGCCAACCAAGGATCTATAACAAAGTATTGAGATGAACTTTTGTTATTGACCAAATACTTATTTTCCACCATAATTTACAAATAAATTATTTTCAAATCAGACAATGTGATTTTTGGGATTTGTTTTCTCATTTTGTCTCTCATAGTTGAGGTCGACCTATGATGTCAATTACAGGCCTCTCTCATCTATTTAAGTGGGAGAACTTGCACAATTGGTGGCTGACTAAACACTTTTTTTTCCACACTGTATAAAGCATGGTCCCAGATGTGTCGCCGATCATATGGACGCACATCCCAAAAATGTTTGTAGCAGATAACAATAGATGTGTTACAATATGAGTCAAGGCCCCTTAAATTCCCCAAGTATTTAAAACTCCCTCAGACGGCATGACTTACTTGCCACAGCATACATTATGTAGGGAAAAAAACCATGTGAATGGAATGTCAGTACTTAGAGTCTCTATAATTCTAAAGAATAGTTCAACTAATTCAACAACTGCACCATTACACCAAAAGTAGAATGAGTTTACAATGACAGTTATGACCAAGCAAAAGATCCCAATGTCAGGCTAATATATGGGACAGCTTAAGACTTATACTGAGGTAAGTAATGTATGCCAAATATTATGTTATGCCCTATCTTTATATACTCAAGGGGCTACAAGGAATGGTATCATGGGAGAGATACCCAGTATATAGGGATTCCTCCTACACATAGTTCCAAGGGGAGTTTATCCACTAGCTATAACAACAGACATCCAGTCCAGGGTGATGTGGTCTTTAATTGAAAGATCCACTGGGTTCCACGTTGCAATAAAATTCTATCCCAATTGCCACCATGTGCAGATTGTCTCACTAGGTCTATCGCCATAAATTTAACACTGCCAATTTCTCCACCATGTGCGCTAATCACATGTCTTGCAATCGGGGTATCCTTTCTTTTTGGTATGTCATTAATATGTTCTCCTACTCAGTGTCTAAACTCTCTAATAGTCTTATAGATGTATTCCAGGCTGCAAGTACAAGTTCCCTTATATGACCCCTTTACTTCTATAGTTTATGAAATGAAAGTGGCAGAATTCCCTATAAATGACATTACTGTGAAAGTTCTTGCCTGTTTCCACATGGTCACAGGCAACATCTGCTGCATTTGAAAAAAAATATTAATGGGTTGATTTAACCAAGTTCTTGATCCCTTGATTCCTCTTGTCAAGTGATCCCTAATGTTTAGTCCTCTATGATATGTAATATGTGAATAACTTCCTCCCGTCATTCTTAGATCAAAAGCCAGTTTAAGGATTTCCCAACTTTTGGTGATAGTATTTCTCATGAGTCTGATGAGTCTAAATATTTTATCGCCCTCTTTCTCTTGTTTCATTTTAGAAACCAAGATGATTTCACATTGGCATGAAAGGAATGTCTTATATGCCTCTTTAAGAACACTTTCGAATATTCTATTTCTATTTCCAAGAAGCACTTACAAAGGACTACAGCTTGTTGTTTGAATTCACCCAAGTTAGAACAATTTCATCTCACCCTCAGGAATTGCCCTTTAGGGATTCTTCACTTAAGGGGGACAAGGTGACTGCTGTCCCATCTAAGTATGCATTAGTTGCTGTAGATTTTCGGAAGATCGTAGTCTCCAGATTCCCTCCCTCGTTCTTTCTTAATAGTATATCCAAGTAGGGCAGAACATTATGATTAATGTCAAAGGTAAGTTTCAGGTTCAGATCATTATTCAAATTTAGATATTCCACAAATTTCCTAAATCTATCTGCTGTACCATTCCACAGGACCAGTACATCATCAATGTACATGGTCCACAACAACATTTCATTGGTTCCAAAAGTGTCTGCCTCACCACACACCAAATTGTCCTCCCATCAGTCCAGGAGCAGATTTGCATAAGCTGATGCTCAAGCACTGCCCATGGCACTGCCTCTGAGATGGTCGTATATTTACTTGTTAAAGACAAAGTGGTTCCTGGTGAGGAAAAACTGAAGAAAATGCAGCACAAACTTGTGAGCTTGATATTGACAGACTCTAGAGTTCAAATAGAACGTTGTGGCTTTTAGGCCTGCTTTGCGGGATATAGATGAATAGAGGGCCTCTACATCAACACTTGCTATAAAACAAGATGGACACACTGAAATCCTCTCTAGCTTTCTTAGGAGGTCCCATGAATCATGCATATAGTAGGGAAGTGCCACTACAAAGGTTGCCAAGATTTTCTCGATATGTTGTTCTTAGAGATGGGCAAATTGATTCTAACGAAGTGGAATTCGTTTAGAATTTCAGGAAATCTTCGGTTCTCAACGAAGTCGAAGTTTGGGGTACTTCGCGTGAACGAAGTGTGCTTTTGATTGATAAAATGGCTGTGAGCACATGGCGTTACATGGGGCAAAGAACTCTGTGAGGAAGAAAGGCATAGCCTACATGACATGTGCAGAGATGAAGCCAATCAGAGACCGGCGGGATCTGTGACGTCACCGCATTATATTAGTCCGGGCGCGACGCTGGGAGCTCACACTCCTCTCATTGTACTGATCAGGGAAGGTGCTGCTGCGGCTGATTGTCATAGCTCTTACTGAAGAACTGATTTTTATACAGCGATTTTTGGGGGGTGTCACAGCTTGTCTCAGAGACTGCTTCTCTTAACGTTCTAATTGTGATTTTGTGGGGAACTGAAGTCCAGTGTGCGTCCAATGCAGCTGCATATACATTTTAATGCTATCTGCTCACAGCACATTGAATATCCAAGGGTTATCTAAGCCTGTTCCTGTTGTATTCATTTAAAGAAACAGCGTTTTTTACAATCCAAATACCACTTCATTTTTGGTTGCTCAATTCTTTTGCGCAATTTACATCCAGGGGTTAATTAAGCGTTGTTCTGCTGTTGTGGTCACTAAAAGAAACCGTCTTTTTCACCGCCAAAAAATACATTTTTCCTGTAGCATAATTCATAACCGAAGGTTAATTACAAGTTTTTCTCTTGTTGTGTACCGTAAAATACACGCCATTGTAACACGCTACAAAGCTGGTAGTTTTTGGTTGCTCAATTCTTTTGCGCAATTTACATCCCGGGGTTAATTAAGCGTTGTTCTGCTGTTGTGGTCACTTAAAGAAACAGTGTTTTTCAACTGCAAAAAAGAAATTTTTCCTGTAGCATAATTCATATCCGAAGGTTAATTACGAGTTTTTCTGTTGTTGTGTTCCGTAAAATACACGCCGTTTTAACACGCTAAAAAGCTGGTAATTGTTGGCAGCACATTTCTTTTGCGCAATTTACATCCAAGGGTTAACTAAGTATTTTTCTGCAGTTGTATTCAGTAAAAGAAACGTTGTTTTTCACCACCAAAGAAGAAATTTTGGCTGTAGCATAATTCATATCCGAAGATTAATTACGAGTTTTTCTGTTGTTGTGTTCCGTAAAATACACGTTTCTGGCAGCGGCGCAGCCAGCAAGTGGGTTGTGTGGCAGTGAGTCAGCAGGGTAGCAGCAGTGTGAGGTCAGGAGCCAAGCGGCCACGGGGTAGAAAACCCGCTTCGCAGGTCCAAGAATGTAGCGGCACAAGGGCTCAGCGAGGCAGCGGTGGTAGTAGTCACTCAGTGCGGAGCGTTGGCGGTAAAATCAGACACTCGGCAGTGTGGCAGTTCTTTGCTAAGACACCGGCGGAGCCGAATATGGGTATATGTAGAATCTGTGGGCAGAATGTGAAGCGTGGCCAGGGAGCTAACATTGGCACCACGGCCCTGTGTCAACACATGCAGCGTCACCATCCGGTGGCCTGGGAGAAACTTTGCTCAGATGTGGGTCCATCCTGCCGCCGCAGCAGCAGCGCCCAGTGGCACGCATGACATTGCAGCCAGTCAAGACTGCACCACCTCTGCAGAAGGGAGCTGTTTCTCTTTGACATCATCTCCCGGTCCAGATGCTCCTGCTCCTCGCTACTCATGGTGCCAGCAGTCGTTCAACGAGGCAATTGCAAAGAGACAACAGTATGCGTCCAACCATCCTAAGGTGCAGAAGCTGACCGTGCTCCTGTCCAAGTTGTTGGTACTGCAGTCCCTCACTTTCCAAATGGTGGACTCTGCACTGTTCAGAGAACTAATGGCTTGTGCCGAGCCGAGGTGAAGAGTTCCAAGCCGTAATTTATTTTCCAAAAGGCAGTACCAGCACTTCACAAATATGTAGAACAGAAGGTGGGCCAGTCCTTGAGCTTATCGATTTGTTCCAAGGTGCACGGCAGCGCGGACGTCTAGAGCTGTAACTACGGTCAGGGCCATTACATGTCCTTTACGGACCACTGGGTGAATGTGCTTCCTGCCCAGGCACATCAACAACTTGGACAGGAGACGCCGCTTTCTAATCCACATTGTCAAACTGCTGCTCCTGCGCCAATGTCCACCTCCTCCTCCTCCATCACCATCTCAGCCTCCACAAGTGCTGCTCCATCATACCACATGTGTAGGGCACAGCGGTGTCACGCAGTTCCACACCTGGCTTGCCTCGGCGAACGAAGTCACACAGGGGAGGAACTGCTCCACGTCATGCAGCAAGAAATCGATGTGTGGTTTTCTCCGCGCCAACTGCAAATCGGAACCAAGGTGATAGACAATGGGAGGAACATTGTGTCTGTGCTGCACCGAGGAGGGATGGTCCATGCGCCCTGCATGGCGCACGTGTTCAGTCTGGTTGTGAAAAGGTTCCAGAAGTCTCCCACCGATCTCTAGAAGATTCTGAAAATGGCCAGAAAACTGTGCATGCACTTCATCCATTCCTACAAAGCCAGGAATACCCTCCTCGAGATGCAGCGGCAGAACGGCCTCACCCAACACACGTTGATATGCGATGTTTCCACCCGTTGGAATACCAACCTGCACATGTTGGACTGACTGTATGAACAGAGAAAGGCCATTAACGATTTTTTGATGATCCAGGCGGACAGGAGTACTCCCCTGTGTAACTTTGATGTCAGCCAGTGGCTGCTCATGCGTGACACCAGCCATTTTCTGAGGCAATTCGAGGAGGCGACGTTATTTGTCAGTCGCCAGGACTATGGGATGAATAATCTCATTCCACTGCTTCATGTCTTGGAACAGATGCTGAAAATTCTGTCTGGGCAGGGGACTGGAGACGTGGCGACTACATCTCGTGGCCACATGAGTCCGGCGGGGACTGAACTGGAGGAGGAGGAGGAGGAGGAGGACATTGGAGCAGAAGCATTGTCTGGTGAAATGAGTGGATTTTCTACCCAGGTGACAGGAGAGGAGGAGCCGGAGCAGCTGGAGGAGGTAGATGGAGATGAGGAAGACGAGGCAGATGACTCGCAAGCACCGTGGCAGTATACAGTGGAGATGGAAGCAGGGAGTCCCTCGGAGTCACTTGTGCAGATGGCCCGCAGCATGCTGATTTGCCTGGCTAGTGACAGCCGAATATTCTCCATCCGGCAGAGGGATGACTTCTGGCTCTCCTCCCTATTGGACCCTCGCTACCGTTCCAAAATTGGAGCCTTTTTCCCAGCTGCTGAGAGGGAGGACAAACTCAAATACTATAGGGAAATCCTCCGTAGTCAGTTGGCCGCTGCCTATGTGCGGCAACGTCCCTCCTCTGACAGGTCTGACCGGGGGGTTCCTCAGCGCTCACGTACTGCTGCTGCCGCTGCTGTGGGCGGGTGAGGGGGTGGAAGCAGTACCAGCTCCATCAGCAGCAACCTAAATATGGAGTCACTGATGAACAGCTTCCTTCACCCGCCTAGTGAGGAGGGCACTCACCAGCAGCAGCAGCAGGACCTGGAGCAGACCCTGAACCAACAGGTGGTGGCCTACTTTGCAGTGGAGAAGCTTTCCTGCCTGGCCAGTAGTGTGGCATCAGAGTGGGTGTTCAGTGCGGCGGGAGGCATCGTTACCCCAAGGAGAACCCGCTTGTCCATGGGAAATGTGGAACGACTGACCTTTGTCAAGATGAACCAGGCTTGGATCGGCCAGGATATCCACACACCAATGCCTGAGGCGTCAGATTACATCAGCCATGACGCCTCACCCAAACTGTGAGAAATGAGTCTGGGTTCAAACTACCTGCCTCAGCCACTATTCTGATGCCGCCACCCGCTTGATGCCACACATCTGCTGACAGTTTCTCCATCTGCCTACCAACATCTTTACCAGGGACTGGTGTTGCCACCCACCTCCACACTCTTTCATTGTGCCACTCTATGACCTCATGCTGCTGCTGCTGGTGCCGTGACCTCCACACCCTGTCATTGTTCCTTTGTTTGACCTCATGCTGTTACTCCTGCCGTCACCTCCACTCTCTGTCATTGTGCCACTTTCTCACCTCATGCTGCTGCTGTGGCTGCTGCCGTGACCTACACACTGTGTCATTGTGCCACTGTCTGACCTCATGCTGCTGCTTTTGGCATGCTGCCCGTGTCCCCCACACACTAGTGTCATTGTGCCACTCTGTGGCCTACTCCTATTTTTGCCACCTCCAGAATGTCATTGTGCCACTCTCTGACCTCATGCTGCAGTGGCTGCTGCCGTCACCTCCACACACTGTCACTGTGCCACTCTGTGGCCTACTTCTGTTTTTGCCACCTCCAGAATGTGATTGTGCCACTGTCTGACCTCATGCTGCTGCTGTGGCTGCTGCCGTGCCCTCCACACTGTGTTATTGTGCCACTCTGTGGCCTACTCCTGTTTTTGCCACCTCCAGAATGTCATTGTGCCACTCTCTGATCTCATGCTGCTGTGGCTGCTGCTGTCACCTCCACACTCTGCACTGATGTTGCCAACTGAGCCCTCAGCTTGTTTTTTTCCAGCTGGCACTGCCATGACTTTATCAGGCTACATTCCTGCTTCAGTTTTTTGGTCAGTTTTGCCCTCTTAAGTGCCCAGGGAATTTTATAGTGAAGCGATTCTAAGAACGGCGGCAGTCATATCGTGTCATACTAAAACACAACATTGTATGAAAAACCAAACCAAGCTCCCTCTGCATATTTAAGCATGACACAATGTTCTACAGCACCCTACAGGCTCTGTGCAGCCTGGAAATAGCTGTTTTTTAACGTGATTCATCCCAAAGTAATTCGGTCCGAAACAAATTTTGTCTGAAAATTCGGCGAAGTCGGCGAATCGAATTTTTGAGAAATTCGCTCATCTCTAGTTGTTCTGCATTCTGACAAAGGCTTCCTACTCCTGACACAATTGGCCTTCCTCACAGTAGGTTATTACCTCTGTGTACTTTGGGAAAACAATAACATGTAGCCATGATTGGATAAGTGGGAAACATGTACTCATATTCCTCATTACTAATAAGCCTGAATTTTCTGGCTTCCATCAATATCTCTGTAAGTTCGTCCTGATATATGGGGGTAAGATTCTTATCTAAAATTTCATATCACCTTACATCCTTGAAGAGGTTGTCTCACTACAAGGATTGCTTTTTTTTTTAAAGATTTTGCAAAGACTTCCGGTTCCGGCGCGTGCATGGTCGGCAGCAGAGAGTGAGAGCTCTCTCACCGGGCTTCCCCGCCACATATCGGCACCTGTAACGGCACTTTTCAGTGCCTCGGACACTAGACGCGCTCCGGTACTCGGAGTGAGCGTCTCACAGCACAGCATGGAGCTCCGGCGGTATAACTTACCCAGAAAGCCCAGGACACCGCTCTGCCTCACAAGATGGCGCCGGACCCACCGCACTCCATGAGGAGCGGGCGCGGGCAGCACAACACAGCATCACAATATGGGGACAGGGGCGCATTATTACTGCAACGCACAGTATGGAGTACCCTCGGGTCACACCTGCACACCACTAAACAAAAAAAGCGCCAGCCCCATCAGCGGGCACCCTAAAGGGGGGGACAGGCATCACGGGGGTTTAATTTCCTGTAGACAAAAGGCTGGAAGAGACCATCCCAGGCCTAAATGGCCTGCAAGGCCATGCCTTCGGGCCCAAGCATTTTCCCCCGTTATATGGCCTCTTTTGAAACTCCATAGCCGCATCTGAAAGCAGCAGGACATCAGCAGTCCAGACTTCAGGGGGAGCTAAAAATCACTCAACCACTATCAATTTGGGGGACGAGTAGAGGTGGCTGAGGAGGGCATTATGGACTAAGAGTACCGGGAGGATTACTTAAAAAAAGGGCTCTACGGGAAAGGGTCGAGGACCTAGAAAATCGATCATAGAAACCATCAATATCTTTGGGGTCCGGTTTCAATCCCCCAAAAAACCCTTTCATGATATATGTGCAAAACCACCCCGAATGCCGGGGCTTGGAGGGGTCCTTGAAGGTCGAAAGTGCCCACAAAATTTGGCCCACCAAGCCCCAAACTAAGGGGGGCCCCAATCAAAGACCCAGACCATCAAGTAAAATTTCGGACTACTCCAAAAAAACCCCCCAGTTTCTGCAAGCATACTTTCAAAAAAAAAAAAATGCCCTGATTTTAAAAAGACAAACTTCTTGTTCCCGTCTTTCCATCAAAAGTAAAAGAAGGAAAAAAATTTTTCAAACCCGTCTGCATGTCACTGGTAAAAAACAATTGGTTTTCTCTCACGTTTCCAGCAACACTTAAAATTTCCCAGAGAAAGGGCCGTAAAAATGTCCATCATGGAGTGGAAAGGGGCCTTTCTAAATCTGTGCCTCAAGGGAAGGGCAAAATGGAAAAGAGGAAAAAAAAAGGCTGGAAAGAGAAAAGAAGGGAGGACCCAGCGCCAAGGCAGTAGAACAAGCTACCCGGAACAGGAGGACTCTCGCCAACAACGGGACGTACGGACCCCAAGAAAATGTGACTCTTTTCAGGTTCCCGGGTCTCGGGCCCGGGTTTTTATTTGTTTTATTTGAGAGAGTTCCTTCTATGTCCCAAACCCCACCACAATTTTGGGGGGGTAGGGATAAGAGGAAAGGAGGGTAGTACTGTTTGAAAGTTGCGTGGATATGTTTTAATTTTTTACAGACAAATTGTTAGAGGTAGAGTAGGGGAGACAAGTGCTTGGCTTAGAGGGGGGAGGGGGAGGAATAGCGAGGGGAGATTCATAAATGGTTAGGAGGAAGACATTTTCCCTCCAATAAAAATGCCAAAAAAAAAAAGTCCCATAAGCTTTGAAAGGAAAAAGGGGGGGGTTTGGAGGTTTTTGTTCAATTGTTTTTTTTAGGGGGGGGTTTGGCGGGGGTAGGGAGGGGATTGTAACCCTTCATTCGGTGTTTGTGGGGCCCCTTAGATTTGATTGGCAGATAAAATGCGAATAATCACATGAAAATTTAAAGGGGGTTGTTCTCCCCACAAACAAGGGTTTTTTAAAGGTATCTTAAAAAAATGAGACCAGATTTTGTCTTTTTCAGGGGTCCCACCTCAGGAGGGGACTTTTCCCGTCTTTAAAAAACCCTTGGGGGGGAGAAGTGCGGGCTCAGCGTCAGTCCAGGGGTGGCAAGGGGGGGGGCTGCTCCCCAGTAGGACATCGTGCAAAAAATTACGAGTCAAAGCGCAAAGAAGGGCGTTCCATAAGGTTTCCCAGATTTTGGGGACGCCAGCGGGGGAAAACTGGCTCTATTTAATGTTTAAAAGGCCGAACACTCCTGACGGCGATTTTTACCACTTAGGGACATCCATTCTACAGGGAAAAAGGTAGAACGTCTTGATTGGTGGGGATTCAAATTTTGTTTGAAGGGTCGGGGGATAGGAAGGCCCCCCCCCAACAAGCGACCCGGATCCGGGGGTCAAAGGGGAGAGTTGATCATGCGCTTGTACAATCTGGCCGCGGACATTTTTGGGGGCATTTTTAATCCCGAGGAGAGGCAATTTACCCATTCCGCACGTCCTTTCTATTTGGTCACGATTGGATACTTCCGTCTAACCCCTTTTGGGGAAGGGGGGAAAACCCTTTAAATTGGGGTATAATTTTTTGACCACTCAAAATACAGGATTTATATCCCCCAAGGGGGGGGCAGACATTTTGTGGCGGTTCCCGGGACGCTTTGGGGCTGATAACCACTTAAGAAGTTATTGAAAAAGGGGGTGGGGAGTATGCTAGGACAGTCAAACCCTTCGGGGGCAAGGGGCCCTTTTTTGGAACAAAAAAGCGGGTAAGGGGGGGGGAAAAATGTCCTACATGGCGGCTAAAAAGAAAACCTTTGAGCGAAATTTGTAGAGCGACGACCCAGCTTAAAGGGTTTTACAATTTTCTAGAACACCCCAGCAAGGACAAAAAGGATAACTGGACACAGCTAAGATCATTTGAGCTGAAAAAAGAGGTTGGGAAATTCTTTTGGGACAGGTTGTACATCCCATTTAAATTGGGCAACAAATTTTGGTCGACTACTGCCAACCGTACGGAACAGGAGGGTTTGACGGGGGGTACTATGTCAAAAGATGCCATGGGTACCTTAGTAAGGATTCCCAGACAAATTTAAAACCATATGGCCAGGGACTATGAAACCTTTACACACAGAAGTCTGCACAAATCTAAAGGGACAGAAATTTTTCAAAAAATTCAGTTAGGCTATCTCTGCAGAAGACAGTGGCTGAAAAGCAAGCATTATGAGGAAGAAATAGGAGGTTACAAAGGTACCCCACCCGGCCAAACGCCAGGGCCCGGGTGGGCCCGTTGGAGATTTTTACAAAAATTTTTGTAAAAGAAGTAACACCACTCTCCTCAGGGGCTCAAGGAATTTGCAAAAGCAGGGCAGTTTAAAATCAGGAACACGGCCTATATAAAAGGGCCCTCCAAAAAAAGGCAAAGTCCTCTGCACCCAAGTCGTATCGACCTAATCACAATTAATCAAGGTGTTAAAATCACTCGAAGGTGATGGCCAATAGACTCTCGGTCTAATGCCTAAATTTTTTGGGATCACCGCTGGGTTTAAAAAGGGGAGGTCTTGGGTCAAAAATATTGGGGCTCTTCGCAGTACAAGTGGGTGGAAAGGAACTACAAAAAGGGGGATGGGCCCCTTAGGGGAATGTCTGAGAAGGCCTTTGAAACATAAAAGGGCTTTGGTAAATTGTTTTGGAAAAAGATGGCATCACGGGCGAATTGAAATTATTTGCCGCCATGTATGAACACGAAGGCGAGAGTGCTCCCCCGGTTCAAAGGCCCAATACGACTCCAAAAGGGCCAAGGCAAGGATCCCCATTTCCCCTATGCTATTTAATTAGCCCTGAGCCCCTTCCATACATTTGCGAATCAGACATTTTCAAGGGCATAGGGGTCGGTTGCGGGAGGTAAGACTCACTGCTTTGCTGTTGCATGCTTCTCTCGGGGGGACCCTATTCACCACTTGGAGGGGTTCGGGGAATTCACCACTTTTGGGGAATTTTTAGGTTTCAGAAAAATAGATTAAATGTCAACGCTCCTTTTGGGAATGGGGGGACGGGGCCCAAAGACTGCAGGGAGTAAAGTAGAAAGCTCATGATTTTTCGGGGGTATCAGGATAGGGTCTGGGGGGTCACGACAATCAATGAATCCCCTCCCTTGCAAAATAAGATAGGGTGAGGGGAGAGGTGGGGGATCTACCTTTTTCCATAAGGGGAGAGTACAATTAATCAAGTGGTCAGCTTCGCTAGGTGCGTCCCCCACAAAATTTCCCCATACTCTTGCGACACTCCGATGTAAGCAACTTCGGCCCCCTTCGCAAAATTTTGGGTTTTTGGAAGGGAAAAGCGGTTAGAATTAGTTTAAAAAAGTTACGATGGAAAACCCGGGGGGGACCCCAACTTCCAAATATTGGCTTTACAATTATGCGATGTGGAGTCATGTCAGGACTGGCTAGAGAACCAATCTTTTCCAATTTATTTTGGGGAGTCCAAATAGCTGCCCATATCCCTTATGACATTACTCAACCTTCCGGTGGTTAATCCGGCTGGGTCAAGCAAGTTGGTTTTGGGGATACTATGGCGAATGGGGGACATGTCAAAAAAAATGTTTAAAAGGGGCCTATGTATATAACACGTCTTTCCTCTATGGGCATCGCCTAGGTTTAGGAGGGTGGAAAACAAGCTCTTACTATTGGAAGCAAAAAAGGATCCACAACCTGGGAGACTATTAGCGCCTTCCAAGGGTCTCTCCTCAAATGGAGAGATTGCAGGGGGAAATTTGGGCGGGGGCCAACCCCTGTACTTCAATACAAACAAATGTACACATCTCATCTTTTGGGGGAAAAAGAAGAATTCCTGGAGCTGTTAAAGGGGAGATAGTAAGGGGATCCTCTCCAAAACTATTCCAACTTACGCAATAAGGACACGGAAGGGGAGGAAGAGGTTCTATTCCATAGTTGGGAGTCGCTTCTATCAGACCCTGACATAACCCAAAAAATTCTTAACGGACTGACCCTGGTGCGGCAAGCGGTGGTAAATGAACAATGGAGGGAAATATTATTTAGATTGATACAGAAATCCATCAACACCTTCAATATCCCCCATGGCCCGGAGAACACAGGGGGATTTCAGGGCCCGCCCAAAATGTGGGAAGGGAAAAACTAATTCTACCCTGTATATGGGAAAATTGAGGGGGGAAGGTTTTTGGCGGCAAGTCAATCAATTTATAAAAGATAATTGGAATATATCTATTACCTTCAACCCGCAGGGTTTCACTTTGCTATCAGAGAGGCAGATAATGAGAGCGCTGAGGGAGCATTGGTGACGCAGAAGGGTGTTCATTATACTCTTTTAGCGGCTAAGAAGTGTTCGTTGCGACACTGGCTGGTCTCAGAGGTACCTGAGATTTCAGAACTTATGGAGTGTCTGAAACAGGCACTCTACATGGAACAGTTGGAAGTAGAGAGAAACAAAGACAGGGACACAAAAAATTTTTTGAAAATGTGGAAACAGTTTTTTCAACACAATACACACCAGAGAGATAAAAACAAATTTGGACCCGTTTAAATACCGAGTATTTTTTTGTTGGAAAAACTAAAAAGGCACACTGGGGAAAATTGGATTTGGAGATTGAGGGTGCGGGGAATAGTACAATATGGGATTGTTTTTGGGACATGTGTTATTGGGGGGAGGGTAGGGAACGGGGTTTAACGGGAAAAAAAAGGGGAAGGAAAGATGATGTTTGTGCAGTAAGTTTTGATCACCTGACTTTTGCATGCAAAATCTGAACTCTGTAACCATGTTTTTTGCTGATCATTGCGGTTGATATTGTTCTGTAATGTCTTTCTCTCTCAAATAAAAAATGTGATACAAAAAAAAAAAGATCTTGCAAAAACAAGTCACTTTGCAATGTATGTCTATTAACAGTGTCCTACCTATTCTGAGATATTCCCTCTTGTATGGGCTGCATCAGCTCCTCAGGTCACTACAGCTACAGACCTGTTTAATCTCTCATGATAGGCTGCCAGCTATAGCAACAGACCTGGCTTCTACTGCAGCCTAGTAGAAGTCAGTAAACACGCCCCTGAATTCAAAATGAAACCAAGAAAACAGGGCTGAGGTAAGATTAATCGATTTAGTGAGACAACTCCTTTAAGGATATCCGAGAACATGGCTATATGTTGATTTGTATGAAGACCACCACATTTCCTTTCTTATCAGACAGCTTTATAATGACCGCTTTATGTTTTGCTAGAGATTTGATGCTGAGATACTCTTGTTTGCTACAGTTTCACCTTATATTAGAGGTATTGATATTGCTTAATTCTTAAATAGTCAGTTCAACAAATGTATGAGACTTCTCCTTGTGGGAGCATATGTGTTCTTTTGTTTTAAAGGATCGTAGAGAGACCATAGCCTTGTTGATTCTGGGAATACTTCCCCAAACTGTTTCGAAGTATAACCTTTTCAAATACATCTCATGGTATGCCAAGTTCAGCCAAAGTCTCATGTATTGTAGACTAAACAACTATACCAGTGCATTTTATGAGCAAAGAGATGTAGGTCCTTTGCCCAGTTAAATAAGTTAAAACATGCTGTAGGTACAAAAGATAAGCCTTTACTCAGTATATTAATTTCTTGATCATTGAGGAATCTGCTTGAGAGGTTGATCAACTAATTTTTAGAACTGGGCCTATTGACATCCGTTTTGATCCATTGAAAATATCAGTGGTTTGGGAAACTAGAGTAGCTCAATTATATACCAAAAAAAAACAAAGCAAAAAAACAGCAAGGTATGAAATTCAACATTTAATAATATAATTTAAAAGCAGAAAATAAGTAAAACACCTCAAATACAGTTTCCAATTGGCTTATAAAAAAATACACATTTAACCTAATTGCTAGCATATGTATGTCATAACACCGTGGTTCGTTAAGCATTAGCGCCCCGCTGACGGTCTTTTCAGAATTTAGGGCCACATGTATGAATCCCGCCGGGTCGCGGTGCACCTTTCCGACAGTTTTCCGGCGGAATCTGCGCCTGACTTATGTCGGGGCCGGGGCGCGCTCATACATAGCATGTAAAGTCCGCCGCGCCTCGCCAGTGTTTTAGGCGCAGTGCGGGTCCGAGGCGCAGTGCGGGGCTGCGCCTATGATTCGGCGCCGGAGGTAGTGCGGTCATACATGCGGGGAAAAGTCCGCCGCGCCTGGCCAGTGTGTGGGGCGCAGTGCGGGGACTGAGGCGCAGAGCTTGGCTGCGCCTATGATTCGCCGCTGGAGGTAGCGCACTCATACATGCGGGGAAAAGTTCCCTGCGCCTCGCCAGTGTGTGTGGGGCACAGTGCGGGGACATGGGCGCAGTGCGGGACTTAGGCGCCGTGCGGGACTGCGCCGAAAAACAGTTCCGATGCGAGACAGGCTGCAACCGCGAGACATCATTCCACCAGTCGGTGCGGAGTATGACTCAAAAATCGCCTTTATAAAGGCGTTCAACATTCCCAGGAAAAGAGCTGAAACCTAAAAAATAAAAAATACATAAAACAAAATCACTTTCCAATATCCTAATTCAAGAATTAGGATATTGGAAATTGCCGGAAAATACAGTAATTCAAATTCAGAAAGCTAAATTTTGATTGGTCGGCATAAACCGGCCAATCAAATAGGAGCGACAGAGACCCATTCTAGCCTATGAGAAGTTTAGACCAATCAGAATCCACGGCGGGGCAGTTCAAAGTACAGTAAAAAGACAGAAAAGAGCTGATTGGCTGAGCTAGCGGGGGCTTGGCTATCCCAGCCAATCAGAGCGCGGAGCTACTTCTCCCATTATAGTATATGGAGAGATGGACGCTATGAAATCTCGGCGCTCAGCGCCGTGGGGGCATGAAGTTT
>JAODAL010067194.1:0-17407 GCA_025379985.1 Phyllomedusa bahiana
GAAACAAAAACAGGAAACAAATTTGAACCCTCTGTCCAAAATGAATTCTCGGGTTTAACCCATGCATTTTTGCAATGTGTTTGATAAAAAGCTCAGCAAGCTTTTTGGATGACAGCAACCCACTTAATAGAACCAAATGACAGCTTATTAAAGCGATCCACCACCACCTAAATGACTGACTTACCCTCTAGATGTAGGAAGATCGTCTCAAACATCCATGGAGAATGTGGTCCGTGGGTGCTCGGGTATCAGAAGAGGGCAAAGTTCAAAAAGGAGGGTGAGTTCGGGGAACCTTTGCCCAAACACAGGTGTCAAAAAGCTGTCACATAGGCCCCCACATCATGTACAATGAAGGTCACCAGTAGTTGCAAAGATAAGTCTCTTTGTGCCAAACACTCCGGGATATCCAGGAACACAGAATCATGTAATTCTTTTTTATAATTTACCCAAAAAACTTGAGTGGGGACAAAGCCCTTTTAAAACTGGACAATTAGCGGTCTCATATCCTGGTGTGTCTTAATTTCGGTGGCATAAGTCAGGGAAATGGCTGAGACAACTAGTCTGTTTGGGGGTAAAATGGGTAAGGCCGGATCCCCCCAAAGGGAGTGACTGGCACAGAAGCTTCTAGATAACGCTCAGCTTTAACATTCTTAGATCCTGGTCTGTAGGAAACAACAAAGTTAAAAGCAGGCAAAAAACAATGCCCAACTTGCCTAAAGTGGGTTAAACCTTTTTAAAGCATTTTCTTAAAAGGTAAGGTTCTCATGACCAGTTTAAAGACCGTGACTTGGTGTTGGGCAACCTTCGAGGAAGTGGTGCCATTCCTCGAAGGCCCACTTAGATAGCCAACACCAATGTAGCCAATGGTCATAATTTCCTGTCAGCAGAGGAAAATTTACGGAAAATAAGGCACAAGAGTAAGATTAGTCTTTAGCAGCCAACCCCTGAATAGGACGATGGCCCCTCTCGAACTCAGAAGAAATGTACCTCAACAACGAGGGTTTGGTATGGTCCACTTGAACCAACACTGGGGCTGCTACAAAACACTGTTTAAGGTTTTCAAAAGCCTCTAAGGGCCTGAAGTTGCCATTACTGATATTTATTTCCCCCTTTTAGTCAAAATCAGTCAATGGCTTGAACAAGAACAAGAAAACATTCCGAATAAAATTTTTAATAATGATTAGCAAACCCTAGGAACCCTGTAAGACTTTTAGGGAGGAAGGATGGGCCCAATCGAGAATTGTCTGAACCTACTGGGATCCATATGAAACGAGTAGGAATCAAGATATATCAGAGGAAAGGTACCTCCTGAACCCCAAAAACACATTTCTCGAGTTTTACAAATATTAACCTTCTAGATTTGTAAGACCTTGATGCACGTTTAACGACCAAACCGCGAATAAAATTAAAATGTCATCCAGATAAACGAACCATACTAAAGACCAATGAGTTCTCAGAAAAAAATAATTTACCAGGTTTGGAAGACCGCGAGAGCATTTGCACAACCCAAAAGGCATAACCAGATATTCAAAATGGCCCTCCGGGGTTTTTAAATGCCGGTCTTTCCACTCATCCCCCTTCCCTTTTATATGAATAAGGTTATAAGCCCCTCTCAGGGCCAGCTTGGAAATACCATTTTTTTCCCCTGGATTTGATTGAACAGATCAGGAATCAAAGGTAAGGGGTATTGTTTTTTTTACCGTTATCTTTTTGAGTTCCGGGAAAACAATGCATGAACGGAGACTTACAATCTTTTTTCTTAAAAAAAAGTACCCTGTATCCATAGGGGACACAGAAGGCCGGATGTGACCCTGCTGTAGACTCTCTGCAATGTATTGCTTCATGGCTAGTCTCTCTGAACCGGACAGATTGTAGATCCTGCCTTTAGGAGATTTCACCCCAGGCAACAGTTCAATAGCACAGTCATAGGATCTATGAGGGGGTAATCTCTCAGCCTGTGTCTTTGAAAAAACCTCAGCGAAGTTATGAATAAAGGCAGGAAACTGCCCTATTTCCGCATTACCAAGAACAATCGGGAAACATTTATTAGTACACTGCTTTCTCCCCACCTAATTAATTCTCCAGAATTCCATCAATCACAGGGTTATGTTATCTGAAGCCAGGGCAAACCCCAAAGTGACGTCAGCGGGTAACCCCTCCATGATAAACAGAATATATTTCTCACTATGTATTGACCCTACCAACATCTCAGGCTCAGGAGTGCAATGCTGGATATTGCCCTTATCAAATGGGGTAGAATCAATCACCACAACCTGCACAGAATCTGATAGAGGCCTCAAGGGAAGGCCCAAATGCTTAGCGAATGAAGCGTCCATGAAATTGGAAGCTGATCCTGAATCTAAAAAAGCATTCCCAGATCCACACATGGAAAGACACAAAATTTTTACTGGGAGCAACAACTTTCTTGAAACTATAGGAAATACCTGTTCTCCTAGGTGACCTTCCCGCGAGTCACCTAGGCGCTGGAGTTTTGCAGTCCGGTCTTCCTTTTGGGGCACTCACAGATGAAATGATCTTTTCCTCCACAGTAGTAACACAGTCCCTGAATGCGACGTGAGGACCTGCGGTCACTGGCAGCGGCCGCCGAAGAAGCCCCCCCTCCTCCCCCCCATAGGCTCCTCAGGGGATCTTAGCAACTTTCGGCTCTGGGGAGGTAGCAGAACGAGCAGTGGAGTAAAGCAGGACAACGGAGTAAATGTCTTTTCCCAACATCTCTCCCTAAACTGTCTGTCCAGAACAGCCAGAGCCATGGCATCATCAAGAGTACCAGGGGTAGAGTAAGCAACCAACATGTCCTTCACATGGTCAGTTAATCCTAATCTGAACTGGCACCTGAGAGCTGGGTAATTCCACAGAGACGGAAGACACCAGCGATGAAATTCAGAACAATATTCCCTCCACAGTCCTCTTATCCCCGCCTCAAGGTGGTGAGGCTGAATCTCGGCCACAGCCTCCCTATCAGGGGCGTCAAAGAGTAATCCCAAGGAGTCAAAAATCTCTCTACAGAAGACAATTCGGGCAAGTCAGGAGATAATGAGAATGCCCACTTCTGAGAGAACCCCTGGAGAAGGGACATGACAATTCCCACTCTTTGCTCCTCATTACCTGAGGTACGTGGCCGGAGTCTAATATACAAGCGGCATCCTTCCATAAAAGTCCAAAAGGCCCTCCTGTCACCTGAGAACCTGTCAGGTTAACTGAATGGGGGTTCCACAGAAGGGGGAAGCAATCTTGGAACACTATTACACTAGGTGGTCTCCTGCTGCTTCACCCTCAGCGCCAATCCTGGACTAGCTGCTAAGTGCCTCCATCTGCTCTATCAATGCTGTCATAGGGTTCATGGTGCATGGAGAGCAGTAATATGTCAGCCTGTGAAAATGTCACATCAGATCAGGTGCAGTGGGCCCTGACTGCAACCCAGCCCACTGTCCCTGTCTACTTGTCGTGCTGCCCTAGATGCGACCACACTGTGCAGCAGACCCTATGCTACTAAGCGCAGGGCCGTCAGGAGAAAGCAAGGTCAATCAGTCCGGGTCAGCAACAGTATGAGTACATCAGGCCAAGAATCAGAAGATAGAAGAAATACCAAAAAACAAGCCAGGGGTCAAAACACGAGCCGAAGTCAGGTAACAACAAACAAACAATACAGAGAGCAGGAGAAATAGCATACTAGAATCTTTCACAGTGCAGAGACATGAAGTCTGAGGAGGTTTTAAATGTGTCCGACACCGCCCCAGCAGCCGATTGGTATCTGTCTCCGGGCCCTCCTATTGGCCTGAGTGAGACACCCACTGTTGTGAGTGGAAGTAGAGCTGTCACTCCTATGGCTCATCAACAAAGCTTCTCCCAGGGTGCAGAGACAGGCCAGGTGAAGTAACCCCTGCAGAGCATTGCAACCTTAGAAGCAGGGAACTGATCAGGTACGCAAGTCATAACAAAATACCTTAAAAATTCTCTCCCTCTAATTATTCTGGCATTTGACAAATCTAAATAATTTTGGTTATCCTACCTGACCTAAAACTGGTAAATTTTATCCTGATTTCATGTCAGATAGTGAGAAAAAAGCATGCATATGTGTCTTTTTAAATAGTTGAATGTAAACTTCTGGTTTCACCCTATTCTTACATTTGAATAAAAGTGTTTTTATTCTGTAAAAGCAGTAAGCATAAAAAGAAATGTACAAATTGAGTATCGCTGTAATTGTATCGACCTGCTAAATAAAGCTAACATGTCATTTATAAAGCACAGTGACCACTCTAAAAAAATAAAAATAAAGAACAATACCAGGATTGCTGTATGTTTTGTTCATCCCAGCCTCCAAAAACCTTGATAAAAAGAAATCAAAGCATTATACGAACCCCATAATGTACCAATGAAAATAACAACTCATCCTGCAAAAAACAAGCCCTTATCACCTTCATATACAGAAAAAGAAAAAAAGTCATGGCTGTCAGACTATTGTATAGAAGTAATAAAGCATTAAAAAAACTATATAAAATTTAATGTCGTTGTAATTGTGCTGACCCGCATAGTAAAAGTTATCAGCTCATTTATACCGCATGGCAAACGCTGCAAAAATGAAGCCCAAAAACAATGCTGGAACTGTGTTTTTTATCCCCCCTTTTTTTTCATCGCCAAAATACACAATACATCCTTAGATAGAGGATGTTGAATCCAAGATGGTGTGACTGTCTGGTAGGTTTCCCCTGTTCTGGTATTTTGCGGTTTTGCAAATGTGACACGGCACTCACCAAAATCTGCCTTCCAAATGTAAAATAGCGCTTCCTCCCTTGTACGCCCTGCCATGTTCCCAAACATCAGTTTACACCCACATATAAGCTATTGCTGAACTTGGAAAAAATTGCGGAACAAATTTAGAGTTGCTTATTTTCTCCAATATTCCTTGTAAAAATGAAATATTCATAGCCTACGCTAACAAAATTTGTGAAACCCCATTGCGGTACATTATACTCGCCACACGCCCCTGGATATATTTCTTAAGGGGCGTAGTTTCCAATATTTTTTTTAGGGGAGTTTATTAAGTTTTTAGCAACATAGGTTGTCTACAAACCTGAAATGGCACCTAAAGTAAATAAAAAATTAAAAGTAAATAAAAAGTCCAGTGGGTTCTCCTCCTATTTTGAAGCTTGTGGTTGAGCCAAATAGCACACTAGGGCACACCAAGTGGATTTGGAGCATCTGTCAAAAAGCACCACAGCCAATATGAGGAAATCAGTAATCTATGATTCACCTGTGTATTCTGGTAGGCACTATTTTGGGCAACCTGCCAATTTTGGTAACTTCCTCATTATTTCTTTTGAGGAGAAGTTTATACTTGGCATCATCAGTACAGGTATCATTTTATAATTATAAATGTTTGCACTGCTGCCTATTTGAAAATATTTTTTTTTTGTTAATGTACATATGTAATGTGGCCCTTCTATTTGCAGGGGTACACCATGGTTACCATTTTTGAGACATTTTGTTCAATTTCGGGTAAACTTTCTATCATTATACCTCTAAGTGTTGTGACCCTTTGGACCTTTTATAATTTTCCTACTTGTCTGTAAGGAGATCATATTATTTTTTTTTGGGGGAAAGATGCGAAACATGTTGGAACCGTACCTAAGGACGTTTTAGGGTGTTTTCTTATTTATAGGGTAGGGTTCATGACAGGGTAACCCTTTGTCATGATATGTACGACAGACCCCCAGCTTCGATTTCCCTGGTCGGCCGGCCACGGCCTTTGCAAACGGAAGCCGTGGTTTTTGACATAATGCTTTGTATTCTTTGTTACCATGTGAACTGAGTCTTTCCTTCCCTGTGTGAAAATTGATTACTGGCCAACGCCCCGTGCCCAGCTATCCCTCCACCCACCCTTTTAGTTAAACTGTGTTTCCTCTTTGATTGACAGCTTTGTTTCCCTTCCGGCTTGGTTTATTTCCACCTATCACCTCTGCTCTGTGTTCACCAGTTCCCTATTTAAAGGATTCCCCTACCTGTCCCCTGTGCCTGTTATATTGGGTCTTTCCTTACCTTTTGCTTGCCTGTCTATTGTTGTTTTCCGGTTTCCTGACTCTGCTTGGCTTCTGACTATTCTGCTCTTCCTGATTTTTGTATTGCATTGCCCGACAGTTACCGACTTGGCTGGGTCTTACGTTTTTCTCTCTGTCCCCGATTTGGTACTGCGCTGCCCTCTTGCTGCCAACCTTGCTTGTCTGACGTTCCCTTATTGTGTTTTGTATTTGTTTGTCTGTGTCTCGTGTTCCCACGTATTCAGTGTAGTTTTCAGTCTCCATGTTGGGGCCGACCCTTTTAAGGGAGTCGGGTACCCCCAAAAGGCAGGGAAAAGGATTTGGGACCAGGCCACGGCCTCACTCTGTCTGTGTCTTCTCGTGTGTCCCTGACTTGGTCCCTTACACCCTTGTCCTGGAAATCACTCTCTAATAGTAGGTTAGCGTTACCAGCATTGGTGTAGTGGTGCATTAGGGCTATTCAATGGTCCGTACTATGGCATGATACTATAATTGTTTGTCTCGATTGTGTTGAGAGTTTCTATATTCCCTACGTATTTAAAACACAATTTTATTCTACTATTTATTAAAATTTAAATATTTAGGACCTTTTTCTTTCTATATTTGTTGAGATAAATTGGCTATAAATACTTCATCCCCTCCCCTTTTATACTTTCCATGTCATGTTTTCGCTCACATTTGTTGGTAAAATCAATTTTTTTTTTCAATAATTGGAATTTTTATCTTAATATATAATAGAAAAATTCAAGCTGCATACAGCTCACTTGTTAGCTTTGTGGTGTAGACTAGGCAGCAATCAGCAGAGACATCTCTTCATAATTATAGCACAAAAGATTAAATGAAGCCTTACTGTTTTGCTAGAGGCATTGATAAGACAAGATAGCAGCACTGTACACACAGATACAATTCTGTATACAGTTCTCCTGGCACTCCCTAGCCAATTTGTGGAGACTGTTTTAGATTTTTTTTGTCCCTCACTTCCCATTTATTGCAGCTGCGATAAAGTACATACACCCTGATGCCTATGTAGTGTAATAAACCACAAGGGGCCGTAGTGGACGGTCGATATGTCTCACCGAGATGTCTGGTCTCGGTGTGGTAAAAAGCCATATAGAAACTGGTGTCACGGCAGTAGGCCCACTGACACACGTTCATTTTACGTTTAGTATAACTGCTAATGCAGTTAATCGGGTAGGCTTTTTACTGGAGAAAGCCAAAAGAGCGGGGTGGGTTGGCTACTCCCATGCCCCAGGTCCAGGCCTTGGTTTTGTTTCCAGGACGTATATCAACCTGGCAAGTCAGGTGAGCAAGGGGTGGTGTCTGTCAGAAGGAGTCTGACAGTGTGAGAGTCAGACGGAGTGTCTTTAACAGCAGGTTTGCCTGCAAATCCCCTTGGGACTGGATCCATGCTGCAAGAACCAAGACTGTGAGTTTACACCCCGGACAGTGTGCTGTTTTGTTTTGCGCTGAAGGCCAGCTACGTTTTTTTTCCGTTTGTGTGCCCTTTTCGGGAATAAACGCCATTCTAAAGGAAGTCGCAGACTGTGTTTTTTCTGTACCACCTTTAAAGCTGATTCCCTACAAGTGGTGGAGGATGCAAAATGCATAACCTATGTCCTGGGTTAAGGCTGCAGCACGAGCCAAGCGACAGCACTGCTATGGAGGAGCTCATAAAAGCACCTGGTGAAAGGCAAATCTGCAGCAGCAACAGGCTACAGCTCAGCAGCAGACAGCTCACATGGAAGCCCTAGAGAAGGCCCAGAAGCACACAAGCGGCGCACAGGGAAGCCACAGCGCAGCAGCAGAGGATCCATAGTGAACCCCATGCAGGCTCAGCAGGCAACAATCAGCTACTAATGCAGCAAGATGTCCTTTTGACGGAAGCCGTTCAGTGGGGGAAAACGCCAGCTCCGCAACCCCGTGTTTGGCGGCCATCAAGGCCATGAGGACCGTACGGGAGGCCCTCCAGAAGATGACCTTGGAGGACACGTTGAAGCTTTTCCACCGTGTTTGAACGCGTTGCGGGACCGCGAGGAGCTACCACCGGAGTAGTGGGCTGGGGTTCTGGCCCCCTATCTTACTGGGGATCCCCAAAAGGCGTATTATAACCTTGCCTTGCAGGATGCTAAAGAATACCCCAAGTTAAAAGCGAGAATCCTGGCCCCGCCTTTGGCGTTACGCTAGCGGTGGCGGGCCCAGAGGGTACATCATTGGGCGTACAGTGTGGGGAAACCTCCGAGATCTCAGCTGTTTTGACCTTGTTACACCTGGTCCAGAAATTGTTGCAGCCGGAGGTATGCTCCCCCGCGCAATTGGTGGAGCGGGTGGCATGGACCGATTCATGCACTCTCTTCCCCCCCCCCCATACATTTGCTGGGGCGCAGGGGCCCCCCAAAAACAGCAGACATCTGGTGGGACTGGTGGAAAGGTTTCCACGCCATGAAGAAATCCCTGGGGGGGCTAGAGGCCTGAGATACCCATACTGGGAAGCCCGGAGGGGAATGAGACCCCAAAACCACCCCTAGGGGAGCGGCCAAGCCCAGGGGCAGGCCTGACCCTGCGCGAGGAGGGTGTCCAGGATATCATTGCTGGCGATGTCGGGCCCCAGGTCACATGGTACCCAGTGTCCCCTCACCACCAGAGCCCTTTGGACTGCTCTGCGGCGCGGCGCCCGGTCCCTATTTGCGCAACCTGTTTGCAGCGCGGTACCCAACAAGGGGGAGGAACCCCAGAGTGCACCATGACGTGAATGGAACCCTGGTTTCAGGACTTTTGACTCAGGGAGCCTATCACCCTCATTGCAGCCACTCTGCCCCATGAACTGGTCCCAGGGAAAACCCTAGGGGTTACATGTATTCATGGGGACACCAAGGTGTACCCAGTGGCCCAGGTTAATCTGGAGACGGAATGGGGTACCTTGTCTCAAAGTGTTGGGGTGGTGGAAAATTTGATGCATGGGGTTCATTTTTGGGCCGTTGATTGTCCTTGGTTCGGGGATCTGTGGGGGAAAACCAGGATTGCCAGTCAACCAGGGAAAACCGGAGGTGATCCCTGAGTTTCCGCTATCAGTCAGGGTAGGGGACAATGGGGAGGAGGCTCACATGGAGGAAATGGTTCCCCAGTTAGATGTGTCTAGGGGCAATTTTTGGTACAGCTCAGCTCCAGGATCTGACCTTGAAAGAGGCCATTGGGGGCGTGACAGTTTCCCCAATGGGGTACCCCAGGAACCGGGGGCCGAAAACCGGTTCCCACACTTTGCCTTAAATCAGGATCTACTATACCGGGTGACCAAAATAAGGGACGAGGTGGTGGAACAGTTACTAGTTCCGGGGCCATATAAAGGCGGATGGTCATGGACTTGGCCACTCCCATTGTTAGGGGGTCACCTAGGGGTTGCCAAACCCTGGAGAGAGTCCCCGCAACGTTTTTATTGGCCTGGAGCTAAACCCAGAGATCAAGGGACTTCTGCCAATCCTGTCCTGTGTGTCAGGTGAGTTCCCCAGTAGCCCACTTCCGTAGTCCCCTTGTCCCCCTACCAATTATTGAGGTCCCCTTTGACATGATACCAATGGGTCTTTGGGGGGGCCAATTGGAAAATCAGCTCGGGGCCACCATACATTTGGGCATTGTGGATTATGCCACCCGGGTACCGGAAGCCATCCCTCTAACGAAGCCTACATCTAAGGTGATAGGGAAGGGAGCTGTTCTATGTTTTTTCTCCCGAACGGTGATTCCCAAAAGAATCTAACAGATCAAGGAACCCGTTCTGTCCAAAGTAATGAGTGAACTGTGCAAGGTTTCTAAAAGTCACCCATTAAAGCACGTCGGTCTACCACCCTCAGACGGGACGGCCTGGTGGGAAAGATTTAATAAGACCCTTGAAAGTCCATGCTAAAAAAAGTGGTAGAGAGGGATGGACGGATTGGGAAATTGCCTATTACCTTATTTGGGTTTTTCTCGATTAGGGAAAGTCCCCAATCCTCTACAAAGGGTTCTCACCGTTTGAACTTTTTGTATGGCAGGCACCCTAGGGGACTGTTTTGGATGTGGCGAAGGAAACCTGGGAGAGTGAGGTGACCCCCATAAGAGTGTGGTGGAACATGTAGCCCAGATGCAGGAGAAAAATTGGCCCGGGTTATGCCTATTGTAAATGGAGCACCTTCTGCAGGCACAGGAACGCCCAGTCCGCAGGATATATAATAGGGGCCCGCCCAGCCCATACAGTTTCAATCCAGGACCGTGTGTTAGTGTTAAATCCCCACCGTTGAGAGTAAAGTTTCTTGGCCAAGTGGGCCAGGGGCCCCTAAACAGATCGTTGAAAGGTGGGGAGAGGTTAATTTATAGGTGGCATCAAGCCAGGAAGGAGAAAACCCTATCAGGTGTACCATGTCAACCTGCTAAAACACTGGAAAAGAAAGGGAACCCCTGAGTCTCCTTGCCTTATACCGGTCAACCCACGTCTGAAGTAGAGGCAGTGGGGGGTGTCAGAGACCCTGTCCCCCTCCCAGAAGCAAGAATGCAGGGAGTTGCTCCAACAGAAAAAAAGATCTGTTCACTGAGACCCCGGCCTTACTAATGTGATACACCAAAAAATCCTCACAGACCCCCAGGTCCAGTTTAACCTAAGGCCATATAGGATTCCCTGAAGCCCGAAGAGAAGTTGTGGCAAGGGAGGTTCAACGGATGTTAGAACTGGGAAGTATTGAGAGGTCCAAAAGTGGATGGTCTAGCCCCATTGTAACTAGTGCCAAAGCCAAATGGTGAGTGGAGATTCCTGCAATGACTATCGTCGCTTAATGAGGTATCTAAGGTGGAAAGCCTACCCCATGCCCAGGGTAGATGAGTTGATTGAGGGAGTTGGGACCAGCTAGATACATCACCACCTTAGACCTCACGAAAGGGTACTCGGCAGATCCCATTGGCGAAAGAGGCTAGGGAGAAAACCGCTTTCTCCACAACCTGACGGGTCCTTTCAATATGTCCGGATGCCATTTGGGTTTACAGTGGGCCCCGGCCACTTTCCAAAAGGGCTATGGACCAAGTTTCTACATCCTCAAGAAAATATGCCGCGGCCTACTTAGATGACATCGTATTTTTAGCCATGACTGGGAGAGTCCCTCTAAGAAAAGTCCAGGGGTTCTGGATGCCTTGAGAAGCGCTGGGTTTAAGATTAACCCGAGTAAATGTGCCCTGGGAATGGAGGAGACGAAATACTTTGGCTACATTGTCGGAAGGGGAAAGATTTAAAACCCCAGACGATTTAAGGGTTTTTGGCATCCAGAAATGGCCCCCCCCCCCCTCCTCAAGAAAACAGGTCAGGGCAAATTTTTTTGGCAATAGTCGGCTTTATAGGCGGTTTTTATCCCGAGGTTCGCCGAGATAGCCATCCCTTTGACAGAGTTAGACGAAGGGGAAAACATCTGCCATGATTAAGTTGGTCTCCCGAAGCAAGTGGGGCTTTTCAGGAGCTGAAACAGGCTCTAAGCCGACAACCCGTGTAGTAGCCCCCGGACTTCTCCCGGGAGTTTGTTTGGGCCAACGGACACGTCGGATGTGGGGCTGGGAGCAGTTTTTGTCCAGGTGATAAAATGGGGGGGAGCACCCAGTAATGTACCTCAGTAGGAAACCTCCCAGCAGAAAGGAAATTACATTTGTGGAAAAAGAGGTTTGGGCCCTAAAGTGGGCACTAACTCCCCCTTTAGTACACCTGCTAGGTAGGAAGTTCAAGCTGTTTTCCGACCACCGGCCCCACTAAAATGGATGCGGGAGAAAAAGGGGAACAATTCCCCGGGTCCCCCCGCTGGTTTCTGGCATTACAAGATTTCTTGTTTTCTGTAGAGCATAGGCCGGGCAAGTTACAGGGAAATTGCGGATTGGGCCTTGCAAGGGTCATAGTTTGGGCGGAAGTTGCCCAAAACCCCGGTTTTAGCAGAGGGGGGGGGGGGGTATGTAATAAACCACAAGGGGCCGTAGTGGCGGTCCCATATGTCTCACCGAGATGGGCCCGGTCTGGTGTGGGTAAAAAGCCATATAGTACTGGTGGGCAGCGGCAGTATGCCACTGACACACTTCATATACGTTTAGTAAAAACTGCTATGCAGTTAAATCGGGTTTAGGCTTTTTACTGGAGTAGCCAAAAAGAGCGGGGTTTGGGTTGGCTACTCCCATGTCCAGGTCCAGGCCTTGGTTTTGGGTTTTAGACGTAATATCAACCTGGCAAAATCAGGTGAGCAAGGGGTGGGTCTGTCAGAAGGGTCTGACAGTGTGAGAGTCAGACGGGGTGTCCCACAGCAGGTTGCCTGCAAATCCCCTTGAGAACTGGATCCTGCTGCAAGAACCAGAGACTGTGAATTTACACACGGACAGTGTGCTGTTTTTTTTGTTGGCGCTGAAGGCCAGCTACGTTGTTTTTCCGTTTGTGTGTACCTTTCTGGCAATAAACGCCACTCTAAAAAGGGAAATCGCAGACTTGTGTTTTTTCTGTACCACCTTTGAGCTGATTTCCCCCACAGTAGATACTGTAGAACGGATGCATTCCCTCTAATATAAATAAATAGCTAAAACATTAGAAAAAATAGTTTAAAAAACAGGTTATTTACATTCTACAGACTAAAATCTTATTAATTTCAACTAAGGACGTGATACACTCACAGAAGGAATATTGTTCAAAAATATGACACATTACTTGTAGAAAAAGTATATTAAAACATTTTAAAAAAAAAAATTCCCCAAAAAAATAGTTTCTTGAAAACGTAATATCATAGGCAAAAATTGTGGCCTTCAACTACAAACACTATCCCTCTATATCTTTGTTTACACAATGCTCACAAAAACTTAGGTATCTATGGATTTCCATCCAATTTTAGTCGAAATTTCAGGAGGAAAAATAAAATTTCTTAAATTGTTTTTAAAAAAGAACTGATGAGAAACCCTCTCTTAACTTAAAAACAACGAGCTAAATGGCAAAAATTTACAAACATGTGTTTGATCCCCTTAATCACCCTATAAATTTAAGGGATACTTTTTGCTGTTCACAATTTGAGATCATGAGGCCAAGACAAACATCTTACAATTGATCAACAATACTTTGCTTCAAGTAGGCTTCAAGTAGGATGTACCAGATGAAAGTGGCCACCTCAGATTAGAGTGTCCACAGACTGTCATCAGCAGGTTGCAACAGAGATACAGAGAGACGGAAGAGTCATAGAAAGCAGAGAAGTGGACGTCCTTTGGTTCCATCACACACTGATGACCACTTTCATTTTAACAATGCCCTGCGGAATGAATGAATGCCAGGCACGTTTAAGAAACGTGAGAGGCACCAAGGTTCAATGTCAGACCATTCATCAGTGTTGTCCTGCATGCAAAAAGTACTGAAACATTAAAACAGTTGGACATGGGGCATTCTAAAGTTAGGAGTTGGTCTCATTTACTTAATCTGAAAAGAATTTTAAAAGAAATACTTTTGGCGACAAGTATGAATGGGGCTCCACCAGTTTTCTGGTGTTCTTTGAACCAAAAAGAATGTATGAACAGGTGCACTCCAAACGTTGGGCGCGTTTTAAGTGCCTTTGTAATGTGCCAAAGACCCTTTTTAGTGTGGAAAGATTAGGGTGTTCTGGGGCGTTGCACCACATTCATGAAAAAAGTAGACACATTTATGATTCTTTTACAACAAACCCTTTAGAACAGCCAGACTAGCCAGACTTTTTCGTGTTGGCACTACACTGCGCCTGTTGTATGACCTGCAGAAGAACAGGTTTTATACATTCTGGTGGGATTTTACACTGCCTTAAAGATATTTAGAACTGGGCCCGTCAGCACCAACATCATAAAATGTCGCCCTATGTTCATCCTGAAATTTCAAACAAAAGTCGAATATCCCTAACTTTTTTGGATAGTGTGTATCACATATTTAATCATGGAAAAAAAATTTTCCAATAAATAATAAAAAATCTTTTCTGTGAACATAGCCTTTCTGTCAGTCATTCATGAATGGAAACAGAATGAATGTGATATTCTGAAAACCTATTTCTTCTAACTTAGGCACTATCCTTTTCTGAAATATATTTAAACGTCTTAAAGTCTTCTATGTGGTTTAATGCATTTCCCTGCAACACACCACACATTTACACACTTTTATGAATTTCTTGAATTTCCCCGTATTTTTAATTTTTCAGTTGTCCAACTAGAGTCACCCAATAGTTGGTAAATTTTTATAGTGTATTGACTTTGTATGGACATGTTGCTATGCTGGTACAATAGCAGCAGCTTTAATGTAGGTAATAGGTTACCCAGAAAATATGATTTTTTTTTTTAGTTCAAAGGTTGAAGAGAGTCTGATGTGTTGGGGTATTGAGATGGAGGCCATAGAGGAGATGTTAAGACAAAGTCAAGAAAAGAGCAAAATTGGAAAAAATGTATTTGCACTGGAGGGGGAGACCGTCACAAAGGCTTGGATATGCGGTGTGAAGGTGAGGCTTGTGCTTATATTCAACAGGAAATTAGGAACAAGAAGAACTGCAATGTAAAGCACAAAGAGACAAAGCAGTACAGAATATTAAGGTGGATTTAAGACTGTCCCCAGACAATGTAAGTCACTGATCAAAATCATGCCTTAGAGCCAAAAATTACAGACAACAGGGAAGAAAATAAATAGCAGGTAACTGATACATTTTACTGTTGAGTCTATAGGAATTTAATGGTTGCTTGTGTATGCAACTTTCATGAGATTTACCTTAGAACAATCTGTATATCAATAAGGAAGACATCTCCAAAACAATAAAAATAGAAACTATGAAATTGTCATGTAGACCTGTCAGGCACCTCACAAATCATTGCCATCCCAGCCTTAAGTAAAGTGAAGAAGAAATACAATAGGAATTATCCCTATACAGGATATCTACCTGCAAAAAACAAATCAAATTTAAAAGGTTTTCCAAGACTTTTAAAAACCTCAAATGCAGCTTCCTCTGTGTTAAAAATGACCTATAATTACCTCTCCTCCATCACCACTGTTTCCAGTGCTGCCGTTGTTCCCCCCGACCCTCACTGTGTGTCCCCGTTCATGGGTACATGATTTCTGTAGCCAATCTCTAGCTTAAAGAGAACCTGTCCCCATAGATTATGCCTCCCAGCACAGGTTAGTGACAGACATGCTGTTACCAGCACCGTGTCCCTTATTCTGTAAGGTGCTGTTGGTTTTTTAGAGTATTTAATGCCAAATCTTATTTATAGAGCAGGTGTTAGCCCCTCACACCAAAGGCTAGCCCCACCTCAAGTGGGCGGAGTATAAAAAACAGACTCTTTTCATGACTCTTTTCTGGCTGAAAACTGCAGATTTGAGCAAAAAACTACAGCATCTTACAGAATAAGGGACACAGCGCTGGAAACAGCAGTCTGTCACAAGCTTGTGCTACCCCAGCAAGGGGGCATAACCTGTGACAGGTTCTCTTTAAACAGTCAGTGATTGGCTGCAGTGTCATCCATGAACGTGATGTTATACATGAGAGACCTGGGGTAGTTTCTGGAGCTCAAGAGTAAGTCACACAGCTGTTTTTCGAAGCGTTTTCTCATCCAAAACAAGCATAAAAAAGCCTCTAAAACACCCCCAGTTAATTTCTTTTGATGCTTAGTAAAACAGTGTTGTTTTTTTCACATACGAGGGGGTTTTTAATCACATGTTCCCTTTTTTGGGGTGCGAAAAAGCAGTTCAGGGTAAATTTCTTAAAGCTTTTCAATGCGAAAATCCCCAAGGAATCAAAACCCCACCCAAAAACCCTCATTACGATTTGGGACAAAAATTTTGATGCATTATGGCGCTTTTTCCCCAACACTGTTTTTGCTTTTTTTTTTCAAAAAAAACACATGTTTGGAAAACCTTGTAAAAACCCCTCGTCTGAAAACGCCTTTGGAGGACTTTTTCAGAGGTTTTTTGAACTGATTTGAACCTGAAAATTCAGCATCCAAATCAGCAATGTGAAAATACCTAAAGGCCCTTTCACCCCCGGCTTATTCTCCGCATTTTGGGCGCCGTACTGGCGCCGGTTTTGCGTTTCAGTAGGGCCCCAACCGGGGGGAGAAAATTACAAAAATCCCGCCCATTGAAAAAACAGTGGAACCCGCGCCCTCCCCACCAGCGATCCCCCCGGGGGGGGAAGTCATGCACATTTTTAGGCGGGGGACGCGCCGAAACAATGCATTGTCAGGGGCCCCGGGACGGCCCCCCCCGCCGCGCCCCGGGCCCCACCCCCAATCCCTCCCCTTTATTCACGGGATTTGTGCGCTAAATACGGCCAAAATCCTCGGGAATAAGCCGGGTGAACACGGCCAAAGGGGTGCATCCACAGGGGCAGGTTCAAATACCGTCCGGATTCTTTTTAAGACCACTGGTATTTTGACAATTTTTTCAGGGGTTTTTTGGGGGACTGTTCGTCCGGGGTTTGGGCGGTTCGCCCGTCCCCCCCAAAATTTTTTTAAAAATTTTTGAAAAACCCCCTTTAATTGTTTTCTGTAATTTCAGAGTGGTAAAGACGTAAAAACAACATATTTTTATTTTGTTCACTATATTTGAAAAAAAATTTCCATGGGATTTTTTTTTCCCCCTAGATTTTCTTGAGCCCCATAACCTCAGGGATAGGTTAGTAACACTTTTTTCCCCTAAAAACCTAGTTTTTCTTCTTTCATTTAAAGATGCTTACAGAATGAAGCAATTCTTATAAATAAAAAGTCCCACTGTTTTTGGGTTTGTACTCAAATTTTTCTATTTTTTTACCATTATCAATTTTTTTTTTCGGGTTGTCAGAAAATTGAGAACTTTTGTTTGCTTCAATACTGAAACCATATATATTTATCCTATTTTAGTGAGAAAAGGGTTTGTAAAACGTAGAAAAACTATAAGCTATGTTCACAGGTTAAAATGGGGCGCATTCGGCCCGATTTGGGCCCATATGCGCTCAAATACGGGCGAAATCGTAGTAATTACGGTAATCCACAGTTTTTTCATAAAAAATATGGGTTTTGCCCCTCTCCCCCACTCGTGCAATACGCCGGGTGGGAGATAATGACATGTCAATTAAATTTTCCGCCGTTTCGCGCCTGAGTAATGCATGTCTATGCCCCAACACGGCAATTATTGCCCTGTGAACAAAGCCTTAGTGAAGTTAACACTGCTGCCGATGCATTTTAGCTCAAGAGCCGACAAAAATGGGTAGAAAATCTGTATTTTATCTCGCAAGCCAGGCCTTCTAAGTAAACCCCGGGTAAAAAAGGGTAGGTCCTGACGCAAACATATTTGGGGAAAATTGAAAAAAAAATGATATTAGAATGTTGTGATACTTTATCTATATAAT
>JAODAL010067195.1:0-17406 GCA_025379985.1 Phyllomedusa bahiana
CTTTTTTTTCCCCTTCATGTAATTGCAAAATTCTCTATTGCTCTTCTTACCATTGTGCTCAAACCTGGGCTCCAAGATGAGGAAGTTTCTAACCTTGGTGGAAAAAAAAACTAAGTTTCTCACCAATAATTCATTGGGGGACACAGCACCTTGGGTATAGGCCCTTGCCTTCGGAGGCGGACACTAGGCGGACCAAACGCGTCAGGCCCGCCCCAGTGGCCTATATCCCCCCTGTGAGGGCCAGGCTGATCAGTTTTCAGCCTAGTGTCTGTAGGAGACAGACGCTGCTCTGCAGCTTTGCAGAGTTTGTTATTTTTCTTTCTTTTGCAGGAAGGTGATTGAGCACCCGAGTCTCACCTGGTGGAAGGTGATTGAGCACCCGAGTCTCACCTTGTGGAAGGTGATTGAGCATTCGGCTCTCGCCCGTTGGAAGGTGATCGAGCCCCTGGCTCTCACCTATGAGGGGGGCCGTCAAGGCATAGTGGTACCGCGACGCTGTCCTCCTTTTTTTTTTTTTTTTTTATAACTGTTTTTATTGAAATTCAATGCCAACAAAGTACATACAGTAAGAGAAGAATGAATTACGTAAGAAGACATATCAACATAGTATCATAACTATAATTACAAACATTACTAAAATTGACATTGAACGTGCATTTTCTTATTTAGTGTATATTCATACTGCTTCACTAATACCCATTAATAAACCTCAATACTGTCCTAAGGTAGAGCAGATCAGGGTATAGTTATCTAATATAACTACTATTAGCTAAACCAACTATGCACTGAAAAATGTACTGCTCCTTGCTGGCAACTTATGGCAACTTTATGCCTACAGTTTTATCTTAGATATTACTCCTCCGCTACTGTTCGCGCGTCAAAGTGCAAGGAGGGGTGCCTCTTCTCACTCTCCCTGGGTGCCTTAGAAAACTAGACAAAAGGCATTAAACCAACCAGTCAGTGAAAGAATGAGCGAAGGGCTCTCCGCTCCCTCCGCCACCGAAACTTCAACAGTCTACCTAAAAAGGAACTGGGCCTCTGGCCCGCGAGGTAGTCAGCTACCAATATTTCAGCAGACAAAGGAAGGGGGAGCTCAAAGCCCTCCACCCCAAAGACATACTTCAGATTTGGTAGTAGGGTGAAAACTAACTAGAGTCCCGACACAGTAGGGTGTCCAGAAGGGGTAAAAAATGGCCTCATTTAGGCAAAGGTTTTTGTAGGGGTAGACATTCCCATCTCTCACTACTTTTAGGGAGTGGGCGGTGAAGGACGACTTCTACCCGAGCCTCCGGGTTGTTGCGGAGGGGATTTCCTCCGTTTAGGTTGTGCTTGTTGCCAAACCGGCATAGGCGCCGGAGGTAGGTCCTCTAGCTCCCAATCCGTCAGACTGGGTGGCATAATTTCCAATGTGGAGCAGAAATTCGGTACATCTTCAAATGAGCGCAGAACCACAGAGCGTCCATTCCTCGAGGCAATCAAGCTGAAGGGGAAGCCCCAACGATATTGTATGGAATGTTCCTGTAATACTCCCAGTAACGGTTTGAGATGTCGTCGCTTTTGGAGGGTGATCCATGAGAGATCAGGGAAGATTTGAATGTTCGCACCTTTATATTGAACAGATTTCTGTCGCCGAGCTTTCGTCAGGATCTGCTCCTTTATTTGAAAGTCATGTATGCAACAAATAATGTCCCGTGGGCGGGTACTGGTCCCCTTGGGTTTGAGAGCTCTATGAGCCCTGTCCATTTTAATATTACTAGGACCTGTTTCTCCCAGAATATCCTGAAAAATAGTCCCTAGAGTTTGAAAGACATCCTCTGTGCCAGCGACCTCTGGGACCCCCCTTACTCTCAAATTGTTGCGGCGGCCTCTATTGTCCAGGTCCTCCAGCTGTCGATTAGTGTCCCGCAGGAGCTTACTTTGGTTGGAAACAACCGATTGCAGAGAGGCGACATATTGCTGGGTATGATCTTGAGCAGATTCGACAGAGTCCACCCTTTCCGCCATTTGTTTCAAATCTGCCCTAAATGATGCAAATTCCGCTTGAAAAGCCTCCTTCACTTCTGCAGTTTGCCTCTGGAGGTCTGTTCTAGTTGGGAGGTCTTTAAGAAGCCATTGCCAGTTAGGGGAGGCATGTGAGTGGGACCCCATCATAGATTCCGGAGACATGCTGAGGTCTTGTAATGGTATAGTGTCATCAGCTAGTGCTGATGTATCTGCTGCGTTACCTTGAGCCTCCTCAGCAGGTTTGATGGCAGAAAGTGGGGTAGATCCCCGTTTTTGCTGGCCTTTGAGCGACATATTGTCCATTAATAGAGGCGTGGACGTGTCCCTATGTCAACAGTCCTCTAGACTGAAATCAGGGGTTCCCTGACAGCAAGCCCCTCACACTCACACTCAGGAGCTGCAATGGAGGTCCGGGCTGGGAAATAAAATGGCTGCCTCAGTGTGTAGTCAGTTCTTTCCTATAAATCCCTGTCTAGCACCAGTGTTTAAAGAATCCACTTTTCTGCTCCTCAAGGAAAACACAGGGGGCACTGGTGACAGGACGATGGGGCGACCCCAGCAGGATGATAGGCCGTGATATCAGAGCAGCAGCTCCAGGGACAGGGGCCTTTACACAGTACCTGCCACGCGTTTGCTCTGGTCCACGCGCCCGTGCAGTCCAGCAGCCCCACAGCGTATTGTTCGGCTTCGTGACAGCGGGATGTCCGCCGGGCAAGCGAGGTGTATGTCGTCGCCTCCGCCGCGCCGCGCTCCTCCGAATGGCGCGTCCCAGCCGGGCCCGGGAAGCCCGCGCTGTCTGCTTCCTGTTTCAGCCGTCTGTGTCTCTCAGCAGGCCCGCAGCGCACCGCGTCTCTTCTTAGCTCACCACAGGGCTCGCCAAGTAAGCACGGGGGTACTCACTGTCCTCCTCAGTCGGTGTTTCTCCTGTAGGGGTACAGATGGTCAGCCCGGGAAACCTCGGAGCTGCATCCTCCAATACAGGCCGCAGTATCCTCCACCCCGTGTGTAGCCGTGTAGCGGGCCACAACGGGGACGCTCGTTCTTCAAAAAAGTCCCTTCAGTGTGACGGGAGTGCCAGACAGCCGTGCCCGGTGTCCACAAAGCTGGATGGTTTGGGATTGCCCCCTATATCAGCAGTCTCTCTCTGGAGCCACTAAGTCACACAGCCATCTTAGCCAGCGTCCAGGCCACGCCCCGAGGTGGTCAAATTCTAAAGACTGTAGAGGAGAAACTGTTCGGATATGTGACGGTTCGTCCACGGAACTGGGTCTCTTCATTCACTGGCATCTCTATTCTCAACAAAAACACAACATGTTATTGAGTAGTAAAAAAAAATGCAATCTCAATGTCAAGCTCTTCAGCTTACTGTCACAAGATGATTGCATGTGGTCTACTTTTAAAGTTTTTACATACGACATCGATTGATGACAAATACAACCTGCTTACCGCCCAATGGCATTTTGGCATGATTGCATTTTGGCCCTTTCTGCTATTGCAATATGCACTATTTCTCTTGTTGCCATTGCTAAGTGTAAGTCCAGGTTTGAAGGTGAGGAAGTTTCTGACCTTGGAAGAAAAAGAATACAGTTACTTGTCAGTTGAAACCTATATGGAAAAAAGTTCTTTCATTGGGCCTTAATTTTTGTCTACAGTCTGATTTTGATTTATTTTCTACTTTGAAAAATATTAATAAATTTGTTAGATCACTTACATTAAGAAAAGATGACTGAAACCGGTATTCGCCGTTCAGTAAGAAAAGGGATCGGGTATCTAGAGCGCTTGAATATAGCAAGGATTTTTATTTATAACAACATTACGCGTTTCGCCGACTTCAAACGTCAGCTTGCTCAGATGTAACAATTTGTTACATCTGAAGAAGCTGACGTTTGAAGATGGCGAAACGCGTAATGTTGTTATAAATAAAAATCCTTGCTATATTCAAGCGCTCTAGATACCCGATCCCTTTTCTTACTGAACGGCGAATACCGGTTTCAGTCATCTTTTCTAATCTTCACCCTCGGCGTCCCACGTGGAACCCGTGGCGGGATCTTTTCCGGAGCTGCTGATCTTTCCAGCGATCTACCTGCGGGCTCAGTGCCACAAGTGATTTTGCGAGCTGTACCGTTCCCCGTACAGCCGCATTAGGTGAGCACGGTACAATTCCTGGGGTTTGATTGCTGTGTTATTTTGGAATTCAGCTGCGCTTTTGTCCACAGCCTACTGCCTTCTCATGGATCACCGCATCTGAGGGAATACCCTGTTTCTAATCATCACTTACATTAAGACGACATTTTTGGCCCCCGGAGCAGGATTTAGTGAGGGGTACTGTAGAAACTGATTGGAAATCTGACTGTGAGAGTTAGGCATTGAATATCATGACCCCCATAGAACAGGTCACACTCATGACATTGCAGGAGCTTCATAGTCCTTCCCCCGATACTACTATCCATGCTTCGGATTCTTTATTACAATCTTCTAATTTCAAGGTTTCCAATCCGGGATTTTATCCCATTCAGTCTCGAACCCAAAGCATGGATCGGTTTCAAATGATGATAGAAAGAGATCTTAGGTCCTTGGCCACCACCGTGTCCTCCAGCCACAGAATTGCCAATCTCTACCAAAGACGAACAGAATGCTATTGAATGTCTGAGGGAGAATTCTAACTTAATTATCAGAATGGCCGATAAAGGGGGCACGGTCGTGGTCATGGACAGGATGAAATATAATGAAACTATGCATTCCATGCTCTCTGACAACACTACATATCATAAGCTCCCAAAAGATCCAACATCATCCTTCAGAGTTGAACTAGATTCTCTTCTTATGGAGGGTTTGGCTTTGGGAGCTTTGTCCCTAAAACAACAGGAATATATTTTGGTTTAATCACCCATCATGCCCATAATTTACGGACTGCCAAAAATCCACAAGGATGTTGTGGATCCTCCCATGCGACCAATTGTTTCGGGTATTGGGTCTCTTTTAGAGAGACTTTGCCAGTGGTTGGACAGTTTATTCCAGCCACTAGTCGCAGTTGTTCCTAGCCATTTACAGGACACTCGAGATGTACTACGCCAGGTACACGACATGGTATGGGAATCGGATATGGTGTGGCTCACTTGCGACGTGGAGTCACTGTATACTTGTATACCGCATTATATAGCCCTCCACGCTCTCAAGTTTCATTTAACTATGCATAGTAACTATTCCTCAGAATTGTCAGAATTTATCATTATGGTGACAGATTTTCTTATGTCACACAATTTTTTTTCTTTTGAGTCTGACATTTATCTTCAGGTCAATGGGGTGTCGATGGGGGCGAAGTTCTCGCCTTCCTTGGCCAATTTGGTCATGGCTTGGTGGGAGTTCGCCTATGTCTACACCCCCGATAATCCTTTTCTGGCCCATTTGCGTTGGTATGGCAGGTACATCGACGACCTCCTATTTATTTGGGGGGGGTGATGTATCTGCCATACCCTCGTTTCTCTTTTACCTTAATAATAATCCTTGCAACTTACGTTTGATGCTCAGACTGGAGAAGTTAGCGCACAATTTTTAGATTTGGTACTCATGGGCAGGACAGGTCACAACATCGTTACTAAAACTCATCGCAAAGTTACGGCAGGGAATACTATACTACATTATCGGAGTTACCACCCTGGACATACAAGCAAGTCTATCCCTGTCGGGGAAATGACTCGATCCATGCGCAACTGTAGTTCCCTATGGATTTCGAGTGTGAACGAGAGGCTATTTGTGGCAGGCTAAGCAGAAGAGGTTATCCAGCTTGGACCCTCAATCGCGCCTCAAAGATTGTTAATAATAAAAACGAAGTCAGTTGCTTTTTCAGAGAAAAATAAGAGAGCCAACACCAACAATAAGAATATCTTAATACTTGATTACAACACCCAATTTTCAAAAATTTAAAATATAGTTCTCAAACATTTACCCATTCTACAGGAAGATTCAATTTTGAATGAAATTCTTGCTGATGGAATTCAGGTAGTCACTCGTAAACCTCGCACTCTTGGCAATGTATTGTCGTCCAACTCAAATATGTCTATTGGAGATAAAAGTAATTGGCTCAAGTTTCAGGGGTTTTACAGGTGTGGCTCCAGCCCCTGCAGGGTTTGCGGTTTTGTCAGCAGCGGTAAGATATTTCATAATAGCACACATACCAAATCGTACACTATTCGTACTTATATTAACTGCAATTCCCACCATGTGGTCTATCTGGCTATTTGTACGGAATGCAACCTCCAGTATGTGGGTAGTACCACCAGGAGGTTGAAAACCCGCATTCTCGAGCATCTTAATGATATTACTAACACTGCGATTCGAAACAGGTCCCATCTTTCCATGCATTTCAGGGAAGTACATGGAGGTAATTACAGTAAGTTGAAGGTTATGGGCATAGATAGGGTTGTCAAACCTACGCATGGTGGGGACATAAACTATATGCTACACGACAAGGAGGCATTCTGGATTTTCGTCTTAGATACTGCTGCCCCTGCGGGATTAAATTCGAGAAAGGAATGGATGTTCCACTATTAAGGGCGAATTGTATCTATTTATGTATCCTCTAGTCCACATACATGTCTTAATTACCATATCTTTTATCTGTATTTTCTGCTTTTCTCAAGACAATATGTACACCAGTAACTTTACAGAACTCTGTACTACGAATGTATTATATATTCTTTCTATTTACATGTCTTTTGTGATATATGTAGTACATTGTCTTTTTCCTTGCATTTAAGTCTAAGTTTACCTAGGGTTTTAACGTAATTTTTGTTGATTTTAGGCACTCACGCTGCTTGCGCCCGTTCCTCTCTTTTCTTCTGCTTATATGGCGCCTTCTGTCTCTCGTGTTGTTTCACGATGACAGATTTGGTCGCCGCTTTCCCGCTGCCATGGTGACGGGGACGCCCATTCTCGGCCGCTTCGGCCTGGAGGGCGTCTCATGTTGTCCTGGCGACGGGTACGCCACTTCCTGTGCAGTAGTTTGTTTTGTCCAGGATGTTGCCTGGCTTGCCGCTCACGTGCTTCCGGTGGCGTTCCGGAAGCACGTGGGCTGCCTTGGAGATGGGGGAGCGGACGCGGTCAGGTGAGTGAAGTTGATTTAATATTTGGTAGGGTATATAAACGGTCTGTTTAATATTGAATTCATGCCATGATTAAGGGTGGTTTTCCACCTGAAACGCGTCGGCGTTCTTAGGGGTTTTTCTCGTGTCTGTATTGCCATCCGGTTGCTTGTTACCTTCATGGACTACAAATAAAGAAGTTTTTGCTACACCTGCTCTGGCACCGCTGTATCATCTTCTCTTGCCATTCAATAGTTGAAGTTCACTTATAAAGAATTGCAGAATTTTTATTCAATTTAATTTTAGTGTTTTTGTGCTTTTTAAAAGTTTTTTACACCATTGACATTTCACACTTAATAACTTGTTAGATTAATTCTACAAGTGATTACGGTCGTATGGATACTTAACATGTGTAGGTTTTTTTTTGTGTGTGTAATGTATGCACAATTATTTTTTATTAAATATTTATTTTTTATCAGTTTTTTACATTTTTTTTTCACTTTTTGTTCTTTACTTTTTTTAAATCACAGAAAGGGATAACTGTGTTACTTTTATAAACTTAGTAATGCATTTGCTTATTCATATATGCTAGTACATTATAATCAATGTCAGTCTGACACAGGCAGTGATCAGGGCAGCACACAGTCTGCCCTGATCACTTGCTTGTTACACTACTCTAGGTCCCCAGGGCTGAATGTGCAGCTGTGCTGCAGGAGCTGTGCTGGGAACAGGGCTGTGCAGTACAGCCCCATTCCCACCGCTGCTCCGGCGCCCGGAGCAGAAAACGCCGATGTCTCACGACGCCCAAAAGACAAAAATTTCCCGATATGGGAGATCCGCACCCCCTTAATAAAAGGGGTTAAATTCTGGGGTGCTTGCAGGGGATACCCCAACCCCTTTGTACACTCAGAGGAAAGAGAAACCCCACACCTCCAAAAATTTCATTCAAAAAATGAACAATTTTTTTTGGGGGTTTTAAAATTTGGACAAATCTCCAGATTTTCAACATATTTTGAATATTTAATAAAAAAAGGGAAAGCCAAAACATAATATGAACGTTTTTGGGCCATGCAAGGCCCCTTTTTCCTTTTTTTTTTTTCCCCCCAAAACCCGTCTGAAACCCCGGGGAAAAATTTGGGGCAGATCCCTGGACCCGGGAACCTGCCATTGTAAAAACACCAAAAATTTTTTCACTTTTTTTGCATAAAAATTCTGGGGAGGGGCTTGGATTTCTCAAACCTCAAAAGACGTCGTTTGCAGGAAAAACACCTGCCCTGCCCGAGTCAAAAACTGGGGGCGGGTCGTTAAGGAGTTAAAGAAAAAATGTATAAAACCTTTCCCATGGCCCAATGCAATGCAGAATTTTTTTCTTTCCCCCTACACTGGGGAAATCCCACATCATTTCACAGCAATTCAGTAGAAGCAAATAAATTGAAGAGAGTTTTTTTACTAAATTTTTGGGTTTGGGAAAAATATTTGATCATAGCAAAAAGTACCCAAGTTAAAATGCATTTTTAACCTTTTTTCCCAATCCAAGGAAATGGCTTGAGGGGTTTAAAACCTCCAAGCACCTCAGAGAGAAACTACCGGGAAATTTGGAACAGTCCGCCGCGGAACTGGGTTTTTTCCTTTTGCGGGCACCCTCTTTTCTCAACAAAACACAACATGTTTTTTTGTTTAAAAAAAAAAGCAACCCCAATTTTAAAGCTTTTCAGCTTTTTGTCCCTGGGGGGATTTTTTTGCACTTGGCCCTCTTTTTAAAGGTTTTCCAAATACTTTGAATGATGAGAAAAAAAAAATCCCTTACCGTCCAATGGCTTTTTTGGCATTATTGCATTTTGCCCTTCCCGCTTTTCCCCAAATGCATTTATTTGTCTTGTTTCCATTGCAGGTTTAAACCTGGGCTTCAAGTGGGGAAGTTTCTGACCTTGGGGGAAAAAGAAAAAAAATATCTTTTAAATTTTGAAAAATATATAAAGAAAATTAATTAAAAACATCTTGAAATTGGTTTTGGGGGTTTAAATAAAATTTAACACCATTTAAATTTTTTTAAATTTGATGCTTTTTAGAGATTGATGAATAAAGGGCCGGGGTCTTCTTTTAAAGGGGACTTTTTTTTAAAAAATCCTTTATTTGATTGAAGATCCAACTTATTCAAAAAACTCCAAATTTAACGGGGAAGAGGTGAAAAAATGGGGAAAACACCCCTTTTTTTTGGCGGGGTAAGAAAAAAAAACATAAACCATGCCATGGCCAATTTTGAACGAATTTTTTTTCAAACCCATATCTCTTGCATGCCCATCATTTCACAGCTTCAGTAGAAGAAAATAAATTAAGAGACCCTTTTTAACTGAATTTTTGATTGTGAAAAATTTCAACAAAAGCACAGAAATTCCCCCAATTTTTTAAAAAAAGGTTTTTAATTTTCATTTTCCCCCCAAAGGAAAAAGGGGCCTGAGGTGGTAAAATTTCTAAAACTGTAGGGGAAAAAAAAAACGCCCGGATTTGTGAGGGTTTCGTCCACGGAACGGGTCTCTTCTTTCACGGGCACTCTATTCTCAACAAAAAACACAACATGTTATTGAGTATTTAAAAAAAAATGCAATCCAATGCAAGCCTTCAGCTTACGGGTCACAAAGTTTTCATTTTGGTCTATTTTTTAAAGTTTTTAAAACCCATACACCCCGATTAAAGGGAAAAATAAAACTGCTTACCGCCCAATGGCTTTTTGGCTTTATTGCTTTTTGGGGCCCTTTCTGCTATTGCAATATGAAACTATTTCCCTTTTTTCCCCTTTGCAATTTAAAAGCCCAAAGTTTAAAGGGTGGGGAAGTTTTCGCCCTTTGGGGAAAAAAAGAAACAGTTATTTGTCATTAAACCCTATAGGGAAAAAAATAAAATTTCAAATTTTTGCATATGATAGGGGTTTAATGTTTCCCCCACTTCCCTTTTTTTTTGGTTTCTTTTAAAAGGGTTTTTTTGGTTTTAAAAACCCTTTTTTTGTTTTGAAGACCAAAAAAACCCATTAAAGGGCCAATTAAAGAGGAAAAAGAAAAATAAAGGAAGCCCCCTTTTTTTTGGGATTTTTAACCCCTTTTAAAAGCCGAATGCCTGAAAAAGGTATGTAATCCCCCAATAACATTTTTTTATTTTTTTGCCTCCTTGGCGTTTCAAAAAATTGAAACTTTTTTTTTTTTCCCAATGACGCAGTTGTTTAGGCCTGGGTTTTATTCAAGACATTGAAATTTTTATGGGGGAATATTTTGAATTTCCCCTTATAAAAAAGGGGGCAGAATTTTTAAATTCAATTTAAATTTTTTAGTGTTTTTGTGCTTTTTAAAATTTTTTACACCATTGACATTTCACACTTAAAAATTTTTAGATTAATTCTAAAAAAGTGATTACGGCGTATGGATACTTAACATTGTGGGGTTTTTTTTTTGTGTGTGAAATGTATGCAAAATTTATTTTTTTTTTAAATATTTTTTTTTATTCAGTTTTTTAAAATTTTTTTTTCACTTTTTGTTCTTTACCTTTTTTTAAAAAACCCGAAAGGGGAAAAAAATGTTTTTTTATAAAATTAGTAAAACATTTTCTTTTTCTTATATGTTTGTAAAATTATAATCAATGTCAGTCTAAAACAGGCAGTACAGGGGAACAAACAGTCTTTCCCCGATCACCCTTTCTTGGTTTCACTACTCTAGGTCCCCAGGGCCTGAAATGTGCTCAAACTGTGGGGTGGGAACAGGGCTTTTCAGTCAGCCCCTTCCCCACCCTGCTTCCCGGCCCCCGGAAACAGAAAACGCCGTTTTCTGGGAGCGACTCAAAAACATAATTTCGATATGGGAGATGCCGCAAATCCTGTAAAAACAAGGGGAAAATTTTGGGGGGCTTGCAGAAGGGGTAGCCCAAACCCGGTACCTCAAGGTAAGAAAAAACCAAAAGCCCTCCACAGACTTTATTCAAATAATGAACAACTTATTGGGGTAATTTAAAAATGGCCCAAAACTCCCCAAATTTTTAACATAAATTGAATAAATTTCCCAAAATGAAAAAGGGAAACCCGACCCTAAATGAAAGTTTTTGGGCCCTGCAACCTTCCTCAGAAAACCCCTGTAACCCGGGGAAAGGCCGATGCTGGAGCGGGGACCTTCCATTGTAATACACCAAAAAAATTGGGCCTTTTTTTGGGAAGAAGTCTTGGGGTGCGTTGGGTTTCTCTACCTCTAAAAGACGTCGCTGCAGAGAAAAGACCACCTGCCCGAGTCAAAAACGGTGGGGGTTTGTTAAAGGGGTTAAAGAAAAAATGTATCCAAACCCGCCATGGTCAATGCAATCAAAAAAATTTTCATTTTCCCCTAGACTGTTCCCTGCAAAATCAAATTTTTACAGCAATTCAGTAGAAGCAAATCATTGAAGAAGCTTTTTCTGAATTTTGGAAATTTTGAAATATTTAAACCCCAAAACACAGAAAATTACCCAAGTGTTGAAAATGCATTCTTACCTTTCTGTCAATCCAAGGAAATGGTATTGAGGTGGTTAACTTCCAAGCACCTAAGAGGAGAAACACCTGAGAAAGTACAGTCCGGGCCCGGAACTGGGTCTTTTCCCTTTGGGTGGCATCCTAACTTTAACAAAAACCAACATGTTAAATTTTTAGTAAAAAATGCAACCCCCCTGTCAAAACTCTTCAGCTTTCTGGGCCCTGGTGATTTCACCCCGGGGCTCGTTTAAAAAAAATTTTTTAAATCACATTTAATGATGAAAATAAAAAAAGCTTACCCTCCAAAGCATTTTGGGGATTAAACATCTTGTCCCCCTTTCCCCCTATGCAATATGCACTATTTTTTCCCTTTTTTGCCATTGCTAGTTTTTAAAACCGGGCTTCAAGGTGAGGGAAAATTTTTTGACCTTGGAGGAAAAAAAACAAAATAATCCCTTTTTAATTGAAAAATATATCAAAGAGAGTATATTAAAAAAACATCTTGCATTGGGGTGGGTAAATGAATGGGCACCCCTTACTTTTTTTTAAAGCTTTTTGAATTGATGAATGAAGGCCATTGGGCTTCAAATTCCCAAAACTTTTTGGGATGAAATCCTTTATTGATTGAAATCCCCAAAATAAATTCCCAAAAAAATCCCAAAAAAAACAAAGAGGGGAACAAATGTTGGGAAAACCCCTTTTTTTTTGGGTTTGGAAAAAAAAAATACCCTCCCAAACCCTGCCATGGCCAAAGTAAAAACCCAAATTTTTTCAAACCCAAAAATTTTCCCGGGGCATTCCCATCATTTCACAGCAATTCAGTAGAAGCAAATCATTGGAAAAAAAGCTTTTTTCTGAATTTTTTATTGTGAAATAAACAACAAAGCACAGAAATTAAACCCCAAGGGGGTTTAAAAATGGGATTCTTTAAATTTACTTTCAAACCCAAAGGGAAAAGGGCCTGAGGGGGTCAAATTCAAAAGACCGTAGAGGGAAACTGTCCATATTTACGGGTTCGCCCCGGAACTGGGTCTCTTCATTTACGGGGACCAAATTTTCAACAAAAAAACAACATGTTAAATTTAGTAGTAAAAAAAAAAAGCAATCTCAAGTCAACTCTTCAGCTTACTGCACAAGATGATTGCAGTGGTCTACTTTTTAAAATTTTTACATACGACATCGATTTTATGACAAATACAAAACCTGGGTTACCGCCCAATGGCAAATTTTGGGATGATTGCATTTTGGCCCTTTTTTTTTTTTTTCTGTAAAGCAATAGCAAAATTTTTGTAGCCCTTGGTTAAAATGAAACCCGGGAAAGGGAAATTTCCCTTGGGTTGGGAGAAAAAAACCGGTCCAGTTGGGGAAACCCTTTTAAAAAAAAAAAAAAACTTTCCTAGTGGGGAAAGGCCCAACCTTTTTTTGGGGAAAATTTTAGAGTATGAAAAACCATAGTTCTTTTTTTGGAGTTTGGGAAAATCCCTTTTTTTTTGGGTCCTTTTTTTAAAACGGCCCTTTAGGTGGGTGGGAGGAAACCCCTTTTTTGGGCCCTTTAACCGGTTAAATAGGCCTTCCCAAAAGGGCCCCCATGCGGGAAAACCCGTTGAATTTTTTTTTCCTGGGCGATTTGTATAGGGTTTTTTTTTCAAAACGGTTTTCTAAAAAGGAAAAGGGGGGCCTGCTACGACCACTGAACTGACCCGAGGAGGTCTGCTTTCCGGGAAAAACTTTCCCTCCACACGGTGGAGTAAACCTGTGTGCCCTTTTTGTGTGGAAAGTTATTTTGTTTTGGTGCGCATTTTAAAGGCTGACGGAAGCCTATAATAAGATCCCTGTTTGTTTTGCTGTTTTTTTTTTTGCTTAAAAAAATAAACCCCTTTATTTTTTTTTGGTTGCAAACCTCCCGTTTGTGCCTCCCTCTGTGACCGTGTCCCACATAGGGTGGGGTTGCTATGGGCCGGGGTTGCAAGGTAACAGCAGCACCTTTTTTGGACTTTATTTTGTTTTTTGTGAATGTATGCCCGGGTGAAAGGCGCTAATTCCTGCCCAAACCCAGTCCCCAGTATGGAGGAATTGTGCAAGCTTTTGGTGCGGGCCAATCCAAACCCACAAAACGAACGTCTGTTGCGGGAAAGCAGATTGCACCCCTCAGGTCAAGTTTCTACCCAGAGGCGGGGATGTTTCAGGGGTCGGGACGTAAAAAAGGCATTTCAGCGCGCCTTAAAGAAGATGACCCTGATGATGAAGTGGGGCTATCTGGCGGTGTTTGGAGGTGGCGGAAAGAGAGAAACCCCGGGGGCCGGGGGAGGAAATTTCTGGGCCCCTTTTTGATCGGGGACCCGCAGAGGCCTACTTTGACCCTTCCTAAGAGCAAGCCAAGGCTATGACCTCCTTAAGGCGAGATTATGGCCACTGGGAGTCCCCAGCGGGGGGGGCTCGCAGAGTCCAAGGGAAGGTTTGAAAAAGCTTTTTAAAGCCGCCTGCCCCAGCTTTTTGTTTCTTCTAACCTTGTGCCAAGTGGCGGGAAAGGTTGCTGACCCCCTCCGCCATCGTAGACCGGATGTCATGGCCCGTACGAAAGGGGGGATCCCAGAGAGTGCATCGTTGGGTGCAGCTTTCACAGGAGGTGAATGGGGGGGAGAAAACCCCTTAAAATTTTTGAGTAGGAACTACTCTGTGAAAAAAAAACATTTCCATATAGAAAGGGAGTGTCTCGTAAAGTGGGTTTTAGAGTCCTTACAATATTCGGCAGGGAAAAATTCAGGTTTGGTGAAGATATGCCCCTTTTCAGTGGATGTACCGAAACAAGGGCAAAAACCCGCGGGGTTACAAGAGGGTTTCCGGGACTGCAGGTTTTTAAAATTTGTGTAAAACCCACAGGGGCGGGGAAACACATAAAATGCTGAGCTTGCCCAAGGCTCCACTGTTTGGTGGGTTCAAGTGCCCGTCCCCGGGCCTTGGGCAGGGGGGGGATGTGAAAGAAAATAGCAGGAAAGATAGGGGATGGAAGTATGCCCCTAGGATTATCTGAAAACAGTGGGGGGAATTCCCGGGATTCAGGGGCCCGGGTCCAGTGGGACACCCCGGGTCTTTCCACAACGCAAAAATGGCAGAAAGAGAACTGCACTAGGGGGGCCACCAAGGAAAGGACCTTGGGGGGGAAAAAGTCAGCATATAGATAAAAAACCATGGGTTTTCTTAGTTTGTGTATTTAGTATGCTTTTGTGCCTTTTTGGGCTCTTTTTCTGAACGGCTGTAGCGTGGGTGGGGGCCTTTTCCCCCCTCCGGGCCCAGGCTTTACCGTTCCCTAGGCCCTTTCAAAGCCGGGGGGAAGAGCCCAGGTAAGATTAAAAAACCCCCGATTGGTATCAGGATCTTTTTTAAAGACGGTGCTGGCAGGGGGGAGCCCTGCTACAGCCCACTGAACTGGACCCCGGGGGGTCGCTTTCCAGAGACTTTCCCTGCCCCCTCGGGGGGAGTATAACCTGTGTGCCTTTTTGATGTGGAAAAATGTCTATTATTTTTTGGGTTTCTGCATGTTTAACGGCTGACGGAAGCCAACATAAACTGCCGTTTGTTTTGCTGTTTTTTTTTGTTCAAAATAAAAATATATTTTTTGGTTGCAACCATCCCTTTTTGTGCCTCCTCTGTGACCCTATCCCCAAGGCCCTTTTGCTTTTTTGCAATATGCACTATTTCCTCTTTTGCCATTGCTAAGTGAAAGTCCAGGTTTGAAGGTGGGGAAAGTTTCTGCCCCTTTGGGAAGAAAAAAATAAGTTACTTGTCGTTGAAACCTATATGGAAAAAAATAAATACAAAGTTTTTTGCTATGAAGGGTGAAGCTTCCACTTCCTTTTTTTTTTTGGGGCAATTTTTCAAAGGGGTATTTAAGAAAGGCCATTGTCTTCTTTAAAAAAATTGGTTTTAAAACCTTTTTTTTATTTGAAGAACCAGAAAAATTTATTAAATGGGGAATTAAAAAAGGAAGATTGAAAAAAGAGGAAAAACCCCTTTTTTAGGTGTTAACCTTTTAAGCCAATGCCTTTAAAAGATGTAAAGACCAAAAATTTTTTTTGTTTTTGCCTCCTTGCGTTTTAAAAGTTGCAACTTTTTTTTTTTTCCAAGGCATTGTTGAGGCCTCGTTTTATTTTAAGAGGTTTACTTTATGAGGGAAGTTGAAGTACACTTTAAAAAAATTTCAGAAAATTTTTTTCAAATTTAATTTTAGTGTTTTTTTTGCTTTTTAAAGTTTTTTTACACCATTGAAAATTCACACTTAATAACTTGTTTGATTATTTACAAGTGATTGGTCGTTGGAATTAACATGTAGGGTTTTTTTTTTTGTGTGTAATGATGACAATTTTTTTTTTTTAAATATTATTTTTTATTTTAGTTTTTTTTTATTTTTTTTCACTTTTTTTTCTTTATTTTTTTAAAAACACGAAAAAGGAAAAACTGTTTACTTTTTTAAAACTTAGTAATACATTTGTTATTATATTTGCTAGTACATTATAACAAAGCTCTGACACAGGCAGTGACAGGGCACACACAGTCTGCCCCGATACTTGTTTTTAACTACTCAGGTCCCAGGGTGAAAGTGTAGTGTGCTGCGGAGCTGTGCTGGGAACAGGGCTTTGCAGTACAGACCCATTCCACCGCTGTCCGGGCCCCCCACAGAAAACGCCGATTCGCAGCGACGTCCAAAAGAATAAAATTTCGTAGGGAGATGCCGCACTCCTGTAATACAAGGGTAAATTCTGGGTGCTTTAAAAAGGGAAGCCCCAAACCCGGTACACTCGAGGTAGAGAAAACCCCCAGCCCTCCACAGACTTCATTCAAATAAGTGAACAACTTATTGGTGTATTACAATGGACAAAACTACAGATTTTCAAAAGTATTTGAATTTTAATAGAAAAAAAAGGAACAAAACTAATATGAAAAATTTTTTGGCCATGCAAGGCCCTTTTCAGAACCGTCTGTAACAGGGTAAAGTTGCGATGCTGGGTGGGACCTGTCCATTGTAATACACCCAATAAATTGTTCAAAATTCTTTGATGAAGTCTGTGGGGGTCTGTGGATTTCTCTACCTCTAAAAGACGTCCCCGCGCAAAAAAACCCGAACCCGCCCGACTCAAAAGACGGGGGGCGGGCGTTAAAGTTAAAGAAAAAATGATCAACCCTGCCATGGTTGAATGAGAATTTTTTCATTCCCATCACTGTGATCACCATTTCCAGCAATTCAGTAGAAGCAAATCATTGAAGAGAGCTTTTACTGAATTCTTGATTGTGAAAAATTTACCAAAAACAAAAATTTCCCCCGTGTTTAAAAAAATTTTTCCTTTCTGCAATCCCGGAAAGGTTTTGAGGTGGTCAACTTCCCAAGCACCTAGGGGAAAAAACTACCTGAGATTTTACTCCCTCCCGGGGAAATGGGGCTTTCCTTTTCTGGATTCTATTCTAAAAGAAACAACAGTATTGGTATAAAAAATGCAATCCCCCTGTCAAAAATTTGCTTTCTGTCCCTGGTGATTCACGTGGTCTCGTTTTAAAATTTCCAAATCCATTGAATGTGGAAAAAAAAAAAATCTTAGTCCAAAGGCTTTTGGCATTTTTCTTTTCCCCTTCCCGCTATGCCCAATATGCACTATTTGTCTTGTTGCCATTGTAGGTTTAAACCTGGGCTTCAGGTGAGGAAGTTTTGACCTTGGGGGAAAAAGAAAAAAATATCCCTTTTTTTTTAATTTAAAAAATATCAAAGAGGTTTTTTACAAACATCGCATTGGATGGGGGTAAATGAAATGACACCCCCTTACTTTTATTTGATGCTTTTTAGTTAGA
>JAODAL010067196.1:0-17405 GCA_025379985.1 Phyllomedusa bahiana
AAGCTACTTTCCCCCGCTTCGTTTTTTTGGTAAGTTTTGCCCCTGTAAGTGCACAGGGATTTTTAGCGTGAAGAGATTCTAAGAGCGGCGGCAGTCATGTGCGTGTCATACTAAAACACAACATTGTATGAAGACCAAACCAAGCTCCCTCTGCATATTTAAGCATGGCACAACGTTCTACAGCACCCTGCAGGCTATGTGCAACCTGGAAATAGCTGTTTTTTAACGTGATTCGTGCCGAAGTAATTCGGAACAAAGTTATTTTTTGCCGAGAAATTCGGAGAAGTGAACGAAACGAATTTCGGGAAATTCGCCCATCTCTAATTATGATTCGAGACAGGCTGGAAAACAGCGAAAAAGCATTAAACATGTTAGTGAATAGCAAAAAGAGTTGTCTTTCAAATGAATGAATGAATACAGTGAAAAATCAAAGTTGAATAAAATACATTGCAATGTATAGAAAAGTTGATCATTTAAAATAAAAGCAAATATATAAGCTCTCCAAAGAAAGAAATAATAGCTAGAACAGGTCTTAAAAAAGGGGAGACAATTGAACTAATTTTACATTAAATAAGCCAATGCAGATGTTGGACAGATGTTAATTATGGTCTATTGTTTTAATTAAAAAAATGAAGATGTATATGTTTTTCATTCACATTTTATTCTATTTTGTGTGTACAGCAAGAGCCAGCACAGCACAGGTCTGGCTGGGACCTATGGTTCTCCAAGCAGGATTTCTATGTTCCCAGGGCTTAGTTCTGGACGTATTTACAGACGTATTTACGTCCGTAAATACATCACCAACTGAGCCTAAAATAAGGAACAAGTAGCTTAGAATGGCTACCAATGGGAAACCCGGCCGTATTTACAGCCGTATTTACGACCGTAAATACGTCCGGATTTCCCATTAGTAGCCATTCTAAGCTACTTGTTCCTTATTTTAGGCTCAGTTAGTGATGTATTTACCGACGTAAATATGTCTGTAAATACGTCCAGAACTAAGCCTTGGGAACATAGGAATCCTGCTTGGAGAACCACAGGTCCCAGCCAGACTTATGCTGTGTTGGCTCTTGCTGTAGATACTAAATACAATAAAATGTGAAAGAAGAACAAATACATTTAACAAAAAAAAAAGAAAACATCTGGACAACATCTGCATTGGCTTATGTGATGTTAAATTAGTGTAATTTCCACGGACTTTGGAATACATTTTGTAGTGGAGATTTTTTTCTTTGGAGCTAATATATATATTGTCCTTAATGTTATTGTAGAAAATGTTCTAATACATTGATTTAATTGTTCCAGCACTTGGATATGTCTGGTTATTAAGTACTTCATTTCAATGACAATTCTATTTTATTCTTCATACTGGGTAATGTGTTTCCGACGCGACATCCGTCCGAAATTACATTGCATATACGTGCCACACTTTGTGACACGTATTTGCAATGTAATTCAGGACGGATGTCGCGTCGGAGATACAGTGCCCAGAGTAAATAATGGGTAATGTATTTCCGACGCGAAATCCACCCTGAATTACTTTACAAATACGTGTCACAAAGCGTGGCACGTATATGCAATGTAATTCCGGACGGATTTCGCGTCGGAAATACATTACCCAGTATGAAGAATAAAATAGATTTTTAATTGAAATGAAGTACTTAATAACCAGACATATCCAAGTGCTGGAACAATTAAATCAATGTATTAGTACATTTTCTACAATAACATTATTGACAATATATATATTAGCACCAAAGAAAAAAATCTCCACTACAAAATGTATTCCAAAGTCCGTGGAAATTATACTAATTTAACATCACATCAGCCAATGCAGATGCTGGACAGATGTTTTATTAAACATTTTCAATAACAACTATTTTAGATGTATTTGGGCTGCTTTGAAGTTTAATGCAATTCAGTAGATACAAAAAAGGCTTGCTGGGGCCTGTTGTCCTCCAAGCAGGATTTATTGCTTAATTATTTATTTTTCTTGACAAATCATTTATTTTAGTAGTGTACTGCTGTAAGTTTAGAACTATAGCACATTACAAGAATTTCGCGCTCCACTTCGACTTCTCCGCTCAGATAGACCACATTAAACTAGGTCAGCCTGTCAGAGCTGTAAAGCGCTGCAATGCGCCTCACTTTGCCGACTCGCAATCATGCATGCCTCGGAGTTTTTGAATTTGCGGCGTCCCGCTCCAGAACGCCCATTGCACGCCCCTTCATGTTAGGCGCATCCGAAAGTGGCAAAGGTTGCGCCAACAGTGCATCCCTGCGTCTGACAAGGGATTCGGCATGGTGAGGCGCAATTTTCGCTAGAAAACTGCCGCAACTCCCGATCATACATGTCGCCCCTTGAGTCTAATCTAACACAGTATCTTGTTTTTTATCTTGCATGCTGAATTCTTTAAAAAAATAAATTTTGGGGTGGTTTCCCAGTACATTATTTGATATGGTCAGTAGTACCATTAAAAAGTACATGTTGTTCTGCAAGAAACAAGCCCTTGTATGTCTACATAGGTGGAAAAAAGGAAAGCAGGGTGCAAAACCAAAAATTCTAAGATGGACCAGCCTTTAGGGTATTAAACAGTCAGATTGTGCTGGTACTTTATTGTGATTGCCAACACAGCAATTCACATGTAAATCTGATGCCTCATTTGTCTAGATATTGTGGGAAGGGCAAGCAATCAGACTCCCTACAATAATTCAAACATTCATGGTTTGAGGAAGTTTTATAAGTTAATCGATGGTAGACAGGAAGCACCATCTCATCAGAAAGCTGAGTGGTATGTTATAAGTAATGGTGAAACACATAAAATAAATTTTGAAAATATTAACTTCTTCTCGACATCTGGTGTCTATGTACATCATAATATTTGGCTGGGAGAATGGAGTGGGCTCAGGAGTGGATCCCAATCTACACACAATGAGTAGCAGCTGTTAGTGGCTGGAGCTATTAAACTACTTTGATGCTGCAGTCTGTGTGACTACAGCATCTAAATGTGCAGAACATGGAACTCATCTCCGTCGCCTGATCTACCCCTTTAGTCATAGGGTGACAACATGTTGTCATGACAGTCGGGGGTCTAATGAAGGCCCCCAGATCTGCTATGTTATTGAACCTATTACTCCCTCTCTATGTCAGATTACAATCCAAGTGATTATAATCCACTTCACAAATACTTGCTACTTTGTGTTGCTCTATCACATAAAATATAAATAAAAAACATTTAAGTTTGTGGCTGTAACATTTAGAAATAAGAACAGTTCAAGGGGGAATGAATACTTTTTAAACCACCCTAACTGCCTTTTTGTAGTACTTTTTATTATACAATGAATAAGCTTCATTTACAAAGTTATTCCTTAACTATATAGAACCAATACATATCAGGGGTGACATGTATGATTTTTGGTGCTCATGCCCAATTTTATTCTGTGCATTAGTATCATAGAATGCACCTGAATCTATGAACCTGTTCTACTGCAGGACATAGATTTAGCGCTTTCTAGCTACAGAGCAACAATTCTGGCTCAGGTAAACCACTTTTAATGTGGTCTACCGGTTCCAGCAGTAATGCGCCTGGATTTGCCATACTAAAGTCATAAATGTGTAAAATACTACGGTTATAGTGTGACATGCCTCCAGAACACCCCCTGATCTCAGGTGCATTGCAAAGTGCCGCGGGCACCCCATAATGTGCCTAATTCTAGAGTGTGTCTGCTCATATAACAAGTGCACAGGGCTGCGCCAGTTTTTGGGCTGAAAGGACGCCAGACTACTGGCAGAGCCCTGTACATACATGTCGCCCCATATGTCTAAACAAAGATTTCATTTCTCACATTGGAGGTTCACAATCTTAATTCCATTTCAACCTTTTAATTCTTAGAGTGTGGAAGAAAAACTGGAGAAAACTTGTGCAAACATGAGGGGAACATACAAACTCCATACAGATGTTGCCATTGGATTAAAACAGGAGTCTAGTTCTGCAAGATAATAGTGCTGCCCTATAACCCATCTCTTTAATCTATCATTAACCTCTGGCATCTTCCCTTCCTCCTTTAAACACGCTACCATTACCTCCATCCTTAAGAAACCATCTCTCGACCGCTCCTCACTGTCCAACTATCGCCCCATCTTCCACTGCTTCCATTCACCTCTAAGCTCCTTGAGCAACACGTCCATCTTCAACTGTCATCCCATTTCTCCACCAACTCTCTCCTTGACCCACTGCAATCTGGTTTTCGACCCCACCACTCTACTGAAACCGCCCTAACCAAAGTCACCAATGACCTAGTAACTGTCAAAGCCTCACAACACTATTCTGTGCTTCTTGTCCTTGACCTGTCCTCTGCCTTTGACACTGTTGACCATTCACTCCTCCTACACATCCTCTCATCCCTCGGTATTACAGACCCTTTCCTGGATCTCCTCGTACCTCACTGATAGAACATTCAGCGTCTCACACTCTCGCACCACTTCCTCCTCTCACCCGCTGCCTATTGGTGTCCCCCAGGGGTCAGTCTTGGGTCCCTTACTCTTCTCTATCTACACTCTTGGTCTGGGTCAGCTCATAGTATCACATGGCTTTCAATACCATCTGTATGCTGATGACACCCAACTCTACATGTATGGCCCAGATATCACCTTTCTACTCTTCCGGATCCCTGACTGTCTTTCGTCCATATCCAACTTTCGTCCATATCTCTCCTCCCATCTCCTAAAACTAAATGTGGAGAGAACTGAATTTATTATCTTCCCACCATCCCACTCTATCCTTACACCTGATCTCTCTATCACTGTCAATGGCTAAACTCTCTCACCAGCACCACAGGTGCGCTGCCTTGGGATAACCTTTGACTCCAATCTGTCCTTCAAACCGCATATCCAAACCCTCACCTCTGCCTGCCGCCTCCACCTGAAAAATATCTCCCGAATCCGCCCATTCCTGAACTCTGAAAGCACAAAAATGCTTGTCCATGCCCTTGTCATCTCATGACTAGACTACTGCAACATTCTTCTCTGTGGCCTCCCATCTAGAACTCTCGCTCCCCTCCAAACCACCCTTAACTGTGCTGCCCGTCTGATTCACCTCTCTCCTCGCTACTCCTCTGCCTCTCCCCTCTGCCTATCCCTCAAATGTAACCTGAAACCCTACCTCTTCAGGATTGCTATAACTAACATTAGCCATGTTGCACTGCTCCACCCCACAAACATGGCTGCCCCTCACCTTCTGTCTCTTCCCTCCTTCACTGTAGATTGTAAGTCCTCACGGGCAGGGACCTCTCTCCCTCTGTACCAGTTGTTAGTCACTTATTGTCACTTTGTAATTGTTTGACCAATGTTATTTATGTCCCCGCCTCAAATGTACAGCGCCCTGGAATCAAGGGCGCTCTAAAATAAATCATAATAATAATAATAATAATAATAATAATAATAATAATAATAATAACTGGTCAATTCTTTTAACCCATTAAGCATCAGGCCTGAAAAGACCTTAATGACGAGCAACATTTATTAGTTTGTGTTTCAACAGTCATAACTTTAATAATTTTTCAATGAAATAGTTGTATGAAGACTTTATTTGTGCAGGAGAAGTTTTTTAGAGGGCATGCTTTGAGTATAACATATAAAGTGCTGCAGAATTGGAAACAAATTGCAGCATGAACATAAAAAAGGTTTTTTTCTGCATTTGTTTTTAAAATTATTTCTTACAATGTTCATATGTCACACCAACATCCTGTTATATTCTACAGGTTATTACAGTCATTTGGATGCCTAATGTGTGTTTTTGTGTGTAAAGTAGGCTTAACAGTTTTTTATTAAATATTTATTTTTATTAAATTATTTATTTTTTATGTTTTTTACTTTTTTTATCCCATTAAGGAATAAATATTTACTTTTTTTAATACTTTTTAAAAATATAAGCAGTATGACAGTATGACAAAGGCAGTAGTCAGGGCAATAACAGTATGCCCTCACCACAGACTTACTATAAGAACAGCCCTTGGGGTACTCTAGGTCCCCAGGCCTGGCTTTATAGATATTCCCTTTGCTAATTTGACCGCCGAAATGAAAGGGTTAAACGCTGGGGATTGGAGGCTTCTTCTGGTCCCTGCCATAAACATAGACTGCTCGATTCATTTCCTAGCATAGTTGCGGTGCCAGGAGTTATAAAACCCCTATTTCTGCAGCATCATCTTTTGGCTTGCTGCATAAAGACTACCTGAACTGCCTGATGGCAAAAGTCAGTGGGCGGTCGTTAAGAGGTTCAACTCATAACAACCACCACTAGAGGCATTTGGGCTTATGCTGCTGTATATGCCTATATACACTGTGTTCCAAATTATTATGCAAATAATATTTTCTCTTATTTTCCAAAATTACCTATATGAATTGCAGTCATTGTAATTTTCCAGTCATCAACTTTTAGAGTATAATTAAAAGGTTTTTGAACAAACTGCCTATGATCACAGTATATTTTATACAAAAACAAACTCAAAATGCACTCAAAATGCATGTTCTAAATTATTACGCACAGCAAAGTTTTTAACCTTTTCATTTTTATAACGAACAAAAAAATGGTCATTTGTGAAATTATAAGCATTAGCAGGTCATTACAAACTGAAATCAAACAGTTTTCAAGTCAAAACTTTATTCTAGGTGATGTTACATGTGCACATAGGACCCCTTGTTTGAAATAAGCTTCTGAACTCTCTCGTCCATTGAATTTGTCAGGTTTTGGATGGTTTCTGCTTTAATTGTTTTGCATGAGGACAGAATACCCTCCCAGAGCTGTTGCTTAGATGTGAACTGCCTCCCGCCATCATAGACACTCCTGTTGATGATGCTCCAGAGGTTCTCAATGGTTTTGAGGTCAGGGAAGCATGGGGGCCACACCATAAGTTTGTCCCCTTTTATGCCCATAGCAGTCAGAGATGCAGTGCATTTTCATGCATGAAAATGATCTTGCTGCGGAATGCACGGTTCTTCTTCTTGAACTATGGCAGGAAGTGCTGTTTGAGAAACTCCACATACATTATGGAGTTCATTTTTACACCTTCAGAGATCCTAAAGGGGCCGACAATCTCTCTCCCCATGATTCCAGCCCAAAACATTACTCCACCTCTTCCTTGTTGGCGCCGTAGCCGTGTTTGCATGGGGTGTCCATCAACCAGCCATCCTCCACTCCATCCATCTGGACCATCGAGCATTGCATGGCACTCATCGGTGAACAAAACAGTATTGAAGTCAGTCTTCATGTATTGTTTGGCCCACTGGAGCCGTTTCTGCTTGTGTGCAGTGGATAGAGGAGGTCGACAGGATGGCTTACGCATAGCTGCAAACTTCTGAAGGACCCTGCATCTTGTTGTTCGGGGGACTGCAGTGCGGGACTGCGCCTAATATTCGCCGTCCGAGGAGGTGCGCTCATACATGCGGTGTAAAGTCCACAGCGCCTCGCCAGTGTGTGGGGCGCAGTGTGGGACTCAGGCACAGTACGGGACTACGCCTAACATTTATTCCGATTCTAGACAGGCTGGAAAACAGCGAGAAATCATTAAAGATGTCCGTGGGGCATGGAGTATGAATCAAAAAATCGCCTTTATTAGGTGTAATAAAGGCGACAGGAGATGCCCTGGACACGCCCCCTGCGCTGTGATTGGCTGCCTGCACTCTCTTCATTTACTCCCCTCTGAGCTGTGGAAACCAAAAGTGAAACCAGCTATCTGAGAGGACTGCTGGCTCTATACTCATCTCCCAGCTCTAGGGTGAACGATCCAGGCAATTACTGACTGTTACTGATAGACTAACGCTCTCTTCGTATAACACAGTCTTTTACCCTGATATCCCCTCATATAACACAGTCTTATACCCTGTGCTCCCCTCATATAGCACAGCTTTATACAGTTTGTTCCCATCACCCATAGAACACAGCCTTATACAGTCTGTGCCTCCTGCCTGATAACAGAGGGGGAAGGGAGGGCAGTGTGAATTCCTAATGCTTGTTTCATCAGTTCAGGCTATGTGTATAACTGATTACAAGGAGCTTTTGAAGCCTGGGAGGCAGCTGAGAGCTCTGCAGACAAGAGAAACAGAATAGAATGTCTGCAAAGCTGATGTCCTTTCCTGCTAACACAGAATGATGATATCACAGCTCTTTATTGAGGGAAGACACACCTCCTGGCAGGAGAGGCACACCTACTGAGAGAAGAGACTTACAAAGAAATGCTCGGTTCCTGCAACGCAGAGAACTCGAGCAGAAGAAATAAAGGAGCATAATGTGTATTATCGCACAATCAATAGAAAAGCAGTCAGTTTAAAACCTACTCACCTTATAGAGCTGTACAATCAATGGTACAGCTCATTTGACAACTCAAAAGGTAGTTGGGAGCTATGCAGCTGTATAACGCTCCACTCCCCAATCAGCAGCCCAGGATCCTCACGAACTCACAGCCACAAAAGGCTCCGGCTTGTAGCAAGGAAACAATTAGATCACACGAAGTGAAATAAAACACAGGGATCCAAAAAATCGAAAGCTTTAAACCAACATAAGTATAGGTTGATTTATTGTATTAAAATGCAGTAATGCTAAGCATATTTCACTTCGTGTGATCTAATTGTTTCCTTACTGAAAGGAGAGACTCGCCCCTGTATTTGAAACTCAATCTGATATTATTAGCTCAATTGTACGAAAGCATCAAACAATAAAACCCCTTTAAACCTCTTCTTCATCTTGGCCCTGCTGGTAAGTACTTCTTGTGTCCTAGTTGTTTGTTTTTGCTCTGCTGTTTTGTCTCGCTGGTTCTCTGGATTTTGGCCTGTCTTCCTAGTTACTATCTCATCTTGTTCTTCGGTACTGCACATACTCCTGGTTTGATCTTGGCCCATCTGACTTCTTTATTTGTTGTCTGTTTCAGTTACTAGAGTATATTTTAGGAAGAGGTTCGAAATTGGGGTTGCCCTTCTCTGGGTGGGTGCTCTACCTAGGCAGGGCAAGTCAGGCGAAATTACAGCGTCCCTTACAGGCAGACTTGGAAGATTGCAGGACAAGAGATACTTTAAAATTTCAAGGTATTCCTGACACGGTATCTAACTCTGATCTCACAACTTACAGCACCTCATTAAAACCTTGCTGCCCAACTTCCTAGCCCATATACTAATATCAAAATCTTCACAGATTTGTCGCAAGCAACACTTACAGCCACAAAAAGATTTGCTCCTGTGATACCGCTTCTTTGTCATCACACCATACCTTATCATTGGGGTTTCCCAACTAATGAAATACTTCAAAAAGAAAAACAACCCATGTTATAGACTCTGTGGAGGAGGGCCTTCAATTTCTTCAAGGCTGTAACTTGACTGATGATTTGCCTTAATTTGCCCCATACATCACCAAACTGCCTAGGGAGTGGGCCATGGTAATAAAATGAGCGATCTTAATGTTTTTTTTTTTTATTCTGTTCTATACACTCTGCCAAAGGTGATGGATTTAGTGCATTTATTGTATTTCTTATATGTTCTTTTTGTCACGTTATGCAAATTCTCCACCCCTAGAATCTGAGTAGCTCATAGCTGCCTTCTTATGTTTAACTGTATTCTGTTTCCATTTGTACCCTCCTTATTACTTTCTGCTCTTTTCCTTGGTACCACTGGTAGCTCTCAACAATATCTTTCTCTGGAACTGTAGTCTGCTATAGTTTTTTTGGTTTCCAGCTCTAAAATTATTTTCTTATGCATCTACAAATATTGTCACTAAATTTTATGTCTCAATAGTTCCATTAAATGTCGTTTAGTATGGAAATAAGCGAGTCTCCTTAACCACTTAACGACTGCGCACCGTCTTTTGGCATCAGCAGGTACGGGTCATTCGTCTGCAGCGACGTCTTTTGACGCCGATGCAGACTTCGGGGTTTGCGGTGCCCGGCGCCGCAGCTGCGATGGGATCGGGGCTGTACTACACAGCCCTGATCTCAGAGCATCTCCTGCGAGCACCGGGCAGCAGAGGAAACCTCCGCAACCTGGTGCTTTAACCCTTTGATTGTGGCGGTGCGTTACCGCAGCACAATCAAAGGGTTCCCCTGCTCTGTCGGGTGATCAGACAGAGCTCGGGGAACGGCTGCACAGTCAGCTCTGGGGACCTAGAGTGGCCTCAGAGCTGTCTGTGTATGAAGCCAGTGACCAGGATACACTCTGTGGTGTCCTGATCACTGCCTGTATCAGTGACACAGATTACAATGTATTATCATATATGAATGAGCTAATACGTTATAAAGTGCAAAAAAAAATGTAAAACAATTCTCCCTTCATGGGATTTAAAAAAAAAAAAAGTAAACAGAAAAAGTGTAAAAAAATGAATGAAAAAAAATAATAACATAAAAATAAATATTTAATAAAAATTAATTGTGCATATATTGCACACACAAAAAAACCCTACACATATTAGATATCCACATGACCGTAATAACCTTTAGAATTAATCTAACAAGTTATTAAGTGTGAAATGTGAATGGTGTAAAAAAAAATGTAAAAAAAAAAAGTTTAAAAAAAATTCTGCAATTATTCATAAGTGAACTTAAACTATTCCCCATAAATACGTTTAAACAAATAGAAAGAAGGTATTCACGGCTCACCTTGATTGCAGTTTCAAATCACCTGGTAACTCCCTATGCCGGTTTGGATCCTACTAGGTGGATTCAGTCCCCAGTCGCAGGACACTCAATGTAGAAAAGCACAAACGAATCATTCTCACCAGAGGAATAAAATGCCGGTTCTTTATTCAAATCTTCATGCACTAGGATAAAACAGTATGGTGCTGACAGAAAGCAAACTGACGCGTTTCGGGCAAAATACTGAGCCCTTTGTTCACAGTGTATCCATTCAGCTTGGAGTGCTGGTTATATATGAGAAACCCTACTACGTCATGAATCACGTGACTTCCGTTTGTTCACTTTCATTGACAAATTACTCATATAGCACTCCCCTTTACTATTAAAAACAAAGCTTCTGCACAGACATAGAATTATATATTGCATAGACATGTGTATGCACATACAGGGAACATACTAATATTAATAAATGTAGGCAAGATCGTTACGGAGATTTAACCCTGTTGGCATGCGGGTCTGCAACTGCAGAATCCAAAAGGCCTCTCTCATGCGTACCTTATGTTGCCAATCACCGCCTCTATCTGGTCTTTGTACTTTTTCAATGCCAAAACAGGTGAGGCTCTGTGTATCTCCTTTGTGGATTTCCATAAAGTGTCGTGCCACTCCAGAGTAAGTGGCTTGGCCTTTTCCCTTTTATTTTTAAAATGCTCAGAGATACGGGTCTTGAATTTACGTATACTAGATCCTATATACAATTTATCACAAATGTTACATCTCATACCATAAATAACATGATCCGTATCGCAATTAATAAAATTGCGTATTGTATATTCTTTAATGCTAGTTTCATTTGCTTTGAATTTTTGGCTTTTTTTGGCAAATGAGCATATGTTGCATCTCCGTCCTCCGCATGCAAAAAACCCCGTTTGTGCAAACCATATTTTATTATCTTTTTTGGGGTTTTTAAAATTACTTGGTGAAATCTCATTGCCTATGGTTTTATTTTTCTTTGGTATACATTTGACACCATTTGCAATAATCTCAGCTAGAATTGTATCCTGTCTAGTGTAGATTTCCATGATGTTAAAAAAATCTTTTACAGTAACTTAAATATATTAAGACAGGATATGCAACGGAGTTGCAACATATAAAGTTCAGTCTTTAGAAGGATGTTTCTCACTAGCAGACCATATATTATACACCTATCATAGGAACCCCCCTTTTTCTAATTTGCAACAAAAAGGTGCACTAAGGATAAACAGTTTTAAACATAAATATACAAGTGAACATACTGGCATACATTTGTACCACAGCTTTACACCTGCAAATTGCTAGTAACAAAAAGGTATAATACTATGGACAGACAATCAAAGCTGGCAAAGTATTTGGAAAACAAAGAAAACATCACTACAAAAGGCAATGAGCTGAAAAATTTATGAAAATAGGGGAAAAAAATACATATTCAAGAACTTAAATTAATGGTGGGGACCGAACTACTTTAAGCACATATTTGGAGAAAAAAATTATCCCTCGAGGATTACGCATAAGAAAAAATCCCACATTCAGCATACCCCAGAATTTCAATGTAGATGGAATGAAATTTGACGGACTGTTCCATAAACCTTATTAAATTTAATTATTGAATTTGAAAATAAAAAACTGGAGGAATTGAAATTCAGATTGAAGAATTAAATATTCAAATTGTCACATACCAATGATCCAGACTTAGAAAAAATGAAAAATAGTATCCAAATCAACATCAATAAAATTGAGAATATCATCATGGAAACAAAGAAACAAAAATACCAAAGGGATGTGGAGGACTACACCAATGATAAAGTATACACATGGAAAAAAGACATTAACCAGAGACATTCAAGATCCATACTTAAAGATCTAAACGCCGAACAAGGACATCTAAGGAGGTCAGTTTCTCAGATCTAGACCACACAGATGATATCACTTCTGATTCTGACCAAAACCCAAAGAACGATCCATTACAAGAGGAGCAGCTAACAGGGACAACAGACAGAAAAAGGATTTAAACCAACAAGATATATCTACTGATGATCTACAGCAAAAAACGGGACAGATATTTCAGCAAAGACAAAATTAAAAGGACAAATAAGAAGAAAAACCTAAATTCAGAATTGAATGAAAACAATGTTGATTTTGATGTTGTATGTTTAACCCCTTTGTTCTTACAGGTACCCAATATGAAGTGTTGAGGAGGGGGTCTTAATTTCGCGCCTTCGTGGGATTTTTCCCTTTTCAACACTTTGCTGGATTTGAATAAATTTATAAGGGCCCTTACTGTTAAAAAACATTTTTTAGAGAATCAGCCCTTAGATAATATAGAATTAAATGGGGAAATAGAATCACACCCAGTTGTATCTGAAGCATATCATCCCAGTAATGAATTTGATAAATTAACTTTTAAAGAACAACAGGCTCTTATTACTTTTAAAATATCTAGACACTGAGGAATATGAACAACAAAAAATAATACCAACAGATATAAAACTTACATACAGTAATCCTATATTTTACCCTATCAAGTCACGAGTTCCAGCAATGGAAGTATTTCAAAGTGTTATGGAACGTGACTTGAAGGATTTGCAAACTAAAAAAGTAATCTTTGTACAAAAGGAAAAATATGACTAGAAATGAATACATCGCTTAAGACAACTAAAAGAAAATAAAAATCTCACGATTAAGAAATGGGATAAGGGGGGCACTACAGTTTATTCTGGATACAGATTTTTATGAAATGCTATGCAGAAATATCTTAGGAGACAACAAAAACCTATCGTAAATTGAAAACTGCCCCTAACCACTGTTTTTTCGGAAAAAACTGGCCAAATTGCTTGATGATGGAGTCCAACTAGGCGTACTGGACGCTAAACAAAGAAAGTTTTTGGAAAATGAACATATTCAAACCCCAGTGTTCTACGGGGTACCAAAACTACATAAAAACCAATTTCCACCGAGTTTAAGACCTATTGTGTCCAGTACAAATAGCCTTACCTCCAGATTAAGCGATTTTGTAATAAACATCTGAAATTTGTTGGTTCAAAATACCCCAGGTTTTATCTCAGAGATAGTAAAATGTGTTACAAACTTTTCAGGGATTCCCATGGACAGATGGAGTATACTTGGTTAACCCTTGATGTAGTTAGCCTTTACTCAACTATCCCACAGGCACTGGTCTTCCCGGGCTATAAAGTTTCATTTGCAAAGATCAAATGAAAATACAAAGAAATGTTGTTCTGTTTCTGCTGGAGAGCATAAAATTTTTTGCTTAAGCATAATTTTTTCAAATTTCGATGAGGATTTCTTTATAAAAAATCAGGGGCATCCCAATGGGAGCCATCTCCTCACCGGCTTTGGGCAAATTTATACATGTCCTGGTGGGAATATCAAATCAAAATTTCATCCAGATAACCCCTTTGCTGATAGCATCCTCTGGTATGGGCGCTACATAGATGGTGTGGAGAGGTGGTGTGGCGTCCATACCAGAGTTTGCTACCTATGTCAATGAGAATTCATTTAATTTGAAATTCACGTATTCTAGTGATAGGAATAATATACCTTCCGGATAACAATTATGGGGGGATACAAAAAAAATTCTGTTGTTAAAACTACATTGTACCGCAAGCCCACGAGTGGAAACACCATACTCAGAGCGAATAGTGGGTACTTTCACCACACAGTGAATTCTATCCCCCTGGGGGAATTCATTAGGGCTAGAAGAGCCTGCACTAATGATGATGATTTGAGAAAGAAAAAAAAACCTGATTATCCCCAAAGTTTAAAAACAAAGGATATAAACAATCACAAATAAATAAAGCCTTGAATAAAATGAAAGATAAAACACAGGATGATTTTCTAAACATGACCCCCAAAAAAACAATAAAAAAAGGAAGTACAACTTTAAAAAAAGGTTTTTTTCCCCCACTCCCTATAGTGTGGATTTCCATGATGTTAAAAAAATCTTTTACAGTAACTTAAATATATTAAGACAGGATACAATTCTAGCTGAGATTATTGCAAATGGTGTCAAATGTATAACAAAGAAAAATAAAAACCATAGGCAATGAGATTTCACCAAGTAATTTTAAAAAACCCAAAAAAGATAATAAAATATGGTTTGCACAAACGGGGTTTTTTGCATGCGGAGGACGGAGATGCAACATATGCTCATTTGCCAAAAAAAGCCAAAAATTCAAAGCAAATGAAACTAGCATTAAAGAATATACAATATGCAATTTTATTAATTGCGATACGGATCATGTTATTTATGGTATGAGATGTAACATTTGTGATAAAATTTTAAAATAGGATCTAGTATACGTAAATTCAAGACCCGTATCTCTGAGCATTTAAACCAAAATAAAAAAGGCCAAGCCACTTACTTCTGGATGCACGACACTTTGTGGAAATCCACAATGGAGATACACAGAGCCTCACTTGTTTTGGCATTGAAAAAGTACAAAGACCAGATAGAGGCGGTGATTGGCAACATAAGGTACGCATGAGAGAGGCCTTTTGGATTCTGCAGTTGCAGACCCGCATGCCAACAGGGTTAAATCTCCGTAACGATCTTGCCTACATTTATTAATATTAGTATGTTCCCTGTATGTGCATACACATCTATGCAAAAATATAATTCTATGTCTGTGCAGAAGCTTTGTTTTTAAAAGTAAAGGGGATGCTATATGAGTAATTTGTCAATGAAAGTGAACAAACGGAATCACGAGATTCATACGTAGTAGGGTTTCTCATATATAACCAGCACTCCAAGCTGAACGGATACACTGTGAACAAGGGCTCAGTATTTTGCCCGAAACGCGTCAGTTTGCTACTCTCAGCACCACTACTGTTTTATCCTAGTGCATGAAGATTTGAATAAAGAACCGGCATTTTATTCCTCTGGTGAGAATGATTCGTTTGTGCTTTTCTATATTCCCCATAAAGTACAACTTGTCCCGAATAAAACGAGGCCTCATACAACTGCGTCATTGAAAAAAATAAAAAAGTTACAACTGTTGAAATGCAAGGAGGAAAAAACTAAAAACATGTTGTGGTCATTAACTATTTTTCAGGCCCGAGGCTTAAGGGGTTAAAACTAATGTACTTTGCCACCAGGATATCCATCTACTCAATGCCAAGGAGTAGCAATAGCTATTAAAGATTCCAAAAACACAATAGTTTGATAGACACTGGAGGTAGATTTGTAGTAATGATTTGTACTCTGAATAACATTACATTTACTATTGTAAATTTATATGCTCCTAATTCTTAATAGGTCCATTATATATACAGAACTCTAAAGAAAGCCAGGCAGGACGTGGGGAAACCACCATCTTTGTTCATCCTTGAATGCTTGAACATCGTAGAAGAAAATGCTTCCACACGTTAAAATTGTGTTTTTTTGGTCATTTCATGTCCCCTTAAAATTGGAATAAATTTAATTTAAAAAGTTGCATGCATTCCAAACTGCACAAGAAATGCACCCAAAAGTCCGTAGGTGTTATACTATGTTACGTTTTTTTCGACAAATTTTAAAATCGGAAAGGGTTTTTTTTGGGTTTCGAAATTTCAATCATGCGAAAATTAAAGGGTTAAATCTGTCATCATTATTAAGATCGCGCCTTTTTCGGCGCTTCCTTAATTTTGGCGGCCACAAAATCAATTACAAAATAAGCAGGGTGAGATGTGTGTGCGACGTCATGACGGGATGTGTAGGTTGCGATTGGCTGGAAAAATAACATGACCTCTTTTTACAAGAACGCGTTTCCTTTTTTCAGCCCATGCTCTCACTCTCATAGGGATAGGACCTCCTTGCCGGGGCCACAGCTCAGCAAAAAATTAGTTTTTTTCTGCACAGAAAACCTTACTATTAGCTGTGATCCTTCCAATATAGTTAGATTAGAGATTTAAATTTTTTTAGTTCTAGAGAATTTTAAGCAGCATCTACCGCTGTAAAAATTTACGGCGGGGGGGGCGGGGGGGGGGGGGCCGCGGGGGAACACAGACAAGTTATTATAAAAAACACTGGATAAAGTTCACCAAAACTTGTGTAGACATTGTAGTGGAATATCTTTATTATTACATTTTTTAATGAAAATTTCCTGGGTTTGGGGAGCCCAACTTATATTGGTACACATCTTTTAGTAAAAGCAGGTCTCTTTTTACTGAAAACTCCACTTTAAATTTTTAGAATACATTTCGATAGGTGTTTTATTTTTAATTTTTTCCCATTACACCTGTGACTGTTTAAAACCCCCATGCATTTAAATTTTCAACCCGCAATCTTGTAGTCGCACAGGTTTTTTGTGCCAAAAAAACCGGTATCGACAAAAACATACAGTTACGTGTTTTTTGACTTTTGCGCACCCCGCATTGTTCATTGACGCAGATATATTTTTTTAAAACTAAAACAGCAATTCTAATTTACCCAGGGGAAATTTAAAAGGGGCAAAAAAACCCTTTATTATATCTAGGTTGAGCGATTGCTTGGCTATCGAGATCGTCGATAGTCGATAGTCGGCCGCTATCGATAGGTTTTTCGATAGTGAGCACGATTATGAGCGTTCCATTAAAATTTGGGGGGACAAAAACACCTTATTTTTTACACCCAAACAAGGCGGAGAAGCTGAAAATTAAAATCCACAACAGTCAAAGGTACGTCCTAATCTTTGGCAACACATTAGGGTTTTAAAAAATCACGAAAAAAAAATCACAGACCCTTTCTATCCTTCTTGTACCACACCTACCCTTAAAAAACCCCC
>JAODAL010067197.1:0-17405 GCA_025379985.1 Phyllomedusa bahiana
TGAAGAGAGTCTTGGGACCCGGAGGAGAATATCCTGAACCGTAATTCAATCCAGAGATTTCTTCGCCCCCGTAAGAAGGGGGGCCCAAGGGGGGAGGGGCCCAAGGGGGGGGGGTACTGTCACGGACGCCCTGCGACCCCTGTCTGGGTTTCGCAGGCGCGTCCGTGTGCGGCTCTCAGCGGAGCCCCCCCGCCACGCGGGTTCGGGGTCCCCCTCCTGCCCCCAAGTCCACGCCGGCCCCAAACTTACCCGGCCGCGCTCCTGCTCAGTCCAATCCAGCCTCCCGGCGCTGGCTCCCCCCCTTTAGGGCCCGCAGCGGCCCGGCTGTTGAAATTTAAAAAGGGGCATTTGCGCCGGTAATTTGCTATTGCCGGGCACTGCTCCTATTTAGGTCTGGCCCCTTCCTGCCGGCCCTCGCCGGATCCTTAGTGTGTCTACCTCTGGAGAAAGCGTTCCTAGTCTAGTCTTTTTTTTTCCCGTGTACCGTACCCTTGTCTACTTTTATCGACCACGTCTCTTGCGCCTGCCCTGAACCGTCTGCTGTCCTACGTTTACGATCCAGAGCCGCCTGTCCTGACCTTCTGCCTTCCCCGACCACGAGCTTGCCTGACGAATCTGTACTACGTCTCCCCTTGGCCCGCCACCGCGGGGCAAGTCCCGCCATGGAAACGACCTGGTAGACTCCCGCCGCAGCAAGTCCATCCCGCTTTGCGGCGGGCTCTGGTGAATACCGGGACCTACTTAGATTCCGTTCCCTGGTGTGGGCTTCCACCATTGCCTGCGGTGGTCCAGCGGATCCACTACCCGTCCGTTACAAAGGGTTTTATGAAAGAGGAGAGGAGCTGAGTTCTGTTATATATAGGGTTATATGATAGAAGAGTGAAGTTGAGCTCTGATATATAGGGTTATATGATAGAAGAGAGAAGCTGAGCTCTGTGATTTACAGGGTTATATGATACAGGGGAGAGGCTGAGCTTCTGTGATATATAAAGGTTATATGATAGAGGAGAGAAGCTGAGCTCTGTGATATATAGGGTTATATGATAGAGGAGAGAAGCTGAGCTCTGTGATATATAGGGTTATATGATAGAGGGAGAGAAGCTGAGCTCTGTGATATATAGGGTTATGTGAAAGAGGAGAGAAGCTGAGCTCTGTGATATATAGGGTTATATGGTAGAGGGAGAGAAGCTGAGCTCTGTGATATATAAGGTTATATGATAGAGAGAGGAGCTGAGCTCTGTGATATATAGGGTTATATGCTAGAGGAGAGAAGCTGAGCTCTGTGATATATAGGATTATATGATAGAAGAGAGAAGCTGAGCTCTGTGATTTACAGGGTTATATGATACAGGGGAGAGGCTGAGCTCTGTGATATATAAGGTTATATGATAGAGGAGAGGAGCTGAGCTCTGTGATATATAGGGTTATATGATAGAGGAGAGAAGCTGAGCTCTGTGATATATAGGGTTATATGATAGAGGAGAGGAGCTGAGCTCTGGGATATATAGGGTTATATGATAGAGGAGAGAAGCTGAGCTCTGTGATATATAGGGTTATATGATAGAGGAGAGAAGCTGGGCTCTGTGATATATGGGGGTTATATGATAGGGGAGAGAAGCTGGCTCTGTGATATTTGGGTTTTAAAATGATAGAGGAGAGAAGCTGAGCTCTGTGATATATAGGGTTAAATGATAGAGGAGAGTAGCTGAGCTCTGTGAAATATAGGTTATATGATAGAGGAGAAAAAGCTGGGCTCTGTATATATAGGGATATATGATAGAGGGAGAGAAGCTGAGCTCTGTGATATATAGGGTTATATGATAGAGGAGAGAAGCTGAGCTCTGTAATATATAGGGTTATATAGTAGAGAAGCTGAACTCTGTGATATATAGGGTTATATGATAGAGGAGAGGAGCTGAACTCTGTGATATATTGGGTTACATGATTTGGACAGGATTTCTGATTAAAAAGTAGAGAAAATACTGAAAGAAAATATGAAAATTCTGCTTACCCACCCACTCCGACCCAAAGATAGCATTAGTTTGCACTGTGTACACACACTGATACAGGGAAAGCTGTCAATCAATGTAGGTGGGCAGGGCCAGCAGGGCTTCCGCCGTCACCTTAGTAGTTCTAACAGTATTTTCTTTGCTTATTACTCTATTGTAAACACAAAAACAAAGTAGGATTCACCGTCGTGGTCCAATGATCTGATTCGACACCATTGATCAGATCAACATGATTAGTTGATTGAGCACTGGTCTCAGAATAAAAGATATTCCTTTATTTGTTAAACAATGCTTTTCATGAATACATGAAAATTCGAGGTTCTTAGCATACATTTTTGATCAAAATTGCAGAGACCTATCCACCAGGTATCAGGCGATCTCAGTTCAGATGGGAATCTACTCTGATATTCTACCTCACTTGGTGTCTGTTCAGATCTCCATATTTTCAGGAAGAAAAGGTCCCAGGTACATTCTGCTCTGATTAAAAGCAGTCATTGTGGATGGGTGGAGTGCACAACCAAAATGAAGGCCAGCCCCTCCCCCATGCACATAGTCCAAAAATAAAAAAATTATCAGCACATCCAAAACAATTTTAAAGAAATATGTGTAGGAGCAGGCTATTGGGGCAGGAGAGCAATGCAAAAACAACAAAATATCAGCAGCCTCTACAAATGCCTCTACATTACTTTTCTGTAAACCAAAACTAGGAATAAAACCTACAGAGATTGAGAGTATAATGGAAAGGCTTGTACCTCTTCTGGGTACTGGACCATTCCTGGTTTTGGCTGTCAAATACTGCTGCAAAATATGCACCAAAAAAGTTATGTGAACCAACTTAATGTGTGCAGTGCCAGTCTTTGTAGCTGATCTCTATTCTGGCTTAGGCCATATTCACATTCAGCACCATGTAGAACTGCTCTTAGTATAAAACTGCGGAAACACTGACAGAACCCATTAGAAGTCAATTAAATCTATAGGACAACAGCTTCTGTCCTATAGATTTACAATATGCACAGACCCCTCCTCTTTTTCACTGTGTTCCAACATCAGGTTCTTCAGTCTGTACAATCCTTACAAATAAGAACAGCTCTCCTTACTTGTCTGCAGCTCGACCATAGCGCGGAATATCAGGAAGATTCCGCAGAACATGAAGCTTTATCTAGATAAAACCAGAAAACCTCTTTCAATTTCCTCAAACATTGGGAATATCTTTATCTGGTGTTACTGCTAGTAGTATAATGTTGCATCGTGTTAGCCATAGAAAGTAGTGGAAGAGTGAGGAGATCACGCAATACCTTTTAGAGGCTGAGTATATTTGATGGTGAGCTTTCGAGAGTACTAGCTCTCTTCGTCAGACATGATGTTATACAAGATACTGAAAATGTACAGACTTTTTATACACAGAAGACATGGACCTTCAAAGGAACTTAGAATCTTTAAAAAGAACAAAATGCAAAAAGTAGAGAGGTTATTTACAACAGGTCAAGAGATAAACAGTCTGGAAACTGGTGTTACTGCTGAATGAACACTAGGTGGCGACAAATGATTTGTGATTTATTTCAGATCAGCGTTACCAAATAATCTGGAGAGCAGAAGCAGCGCTCAGTGACCCTACACTGATGTCGGTAGATACCCTGATTATACAAGTCAGATGGTTTTATGAATAGTGTGTGCTCAATCCTGGCTGTATATGTTGACATGTTGTAAACACTATACGGCAAAAGTGGTGCAGTGGAGGTAAGAGTGATGTATGCACTGTTATGGAGACATCTGTAGGTGATGCACTGTTATGGGGACATCTGTGGATGATGCACTATTATGGGGACGTCTGTGGATGATGCACTGTTATGGGGACATCTGTGGATGATGCACTGTTATGGGGGCATCTGTGGATGATGCACTGTTATGGGGACATCTGTGGATGACGCACTGTTATGGGGACATCTGTGGATGACGCACTGTGATGGGGAAATCTGGGGATGAGACACTGATATGGGGACATCTGTGGATGATGCACTGTTATGGAGACATCTGTGGATGATGCACTGTTATGGGGACATCTGTGGATGACGCACTGTTATGGGGACATCTGTGGATGATGCACTGTTATGGGGACATCTGTGGATGATGCACTGTTATGGAGACATCTGTGGATGATGCACTGTTATGGAGACATCTGTGGATGATGCACTGTTATGGGGACATCTGTGGATGATGCACTGTTATGGGGACATCTGTGGATGACGCACTGTTATGGGGACATCTGTGGATGATGCACTGTTATGGGGACATCTGTGGATGATGCACTGTTATGGGGACATCTGTGGATGATGCACTGTTATGGGGACATCTGTGGATGAGGCACTGTTATGGGGACATCTGTGGATGACGCACTGTTATGGGGACATCTGTGGATGATGCACTGTTATGGGGACATCTGTGGATGACGCACTGTTATGGGGACATCTGTGGATGATGCACTGTTATGGGGGATCTGTGGATGATGCACTGTTATGGGGACATCTGTGGATGATGCACTGTTATGGGGACATCTGTGGATGATGCACTGTTATGGGGGATCTGTGGATGATGCACTGTTATGGGGACATCTGTGGATGACGCACTGTTATGGAGACATCTGTGGATGATGCACTGTTATGGGGACATCTGTGGATGATGCACTGTTATGGGGACATCTGTGGATGATGCACTGTTATGGGGACATCTGTGGATGATGCACTGTTATGGGGACATCTGTGGATGATGCACTGTTATGGGGACATCTGTGGATGATGCACTGTTATGGGGGATCTGTGGATGACGCACTGTTATGGGGGATCTGTGGATGACGCACTGTTATGGGGAGATCTGTGGATGACGCACTGTTATGGGGAGATCTGTGGATGATGCACTGTTATGGGGGATCTGTGGATGATGCACTGTTATGGGGAGATCTGTGGATGACGCACTGTTATGGGGGGATCTGTGGATGATGCACTGTTATGGGTGATCTGTGGGTGATGCACTGTATGGGGGGATCTGTGGATGATGCACTGTTATGGGGGATCTGTGGATGACGCACTGTTATGAGGACATCTGTGGATGATGCACTGTTATGGGGACATCTGTGGATGACGCACTGTTATGAGGACATCTGTGGATGACGCACTGTTATGGGGACATCTGTGGATGACGCACTGTTATGGGGATCTGTGGATGATGCACTGTTATGGGGAGATCTGTGGATGATGCACTGTTATGGGGAGATCTGTGGATGACGCACTGTTATGGGGGATCTGTGGATGACGCACTGTTATGGGGGATCTGTGGATGACGCACTGTTATGGGGGATCTGTGGATGACGCACTGTTATGGGGGATCTGTGGATGACGCACTGTTATGGGGGATCTGTGGATGACGCACTGTTATGGGGAGATCTGTGGATGACGCACTGTTATGGGGATCTGTGGATGATGCACTGTTATGGGGATCTGTGGATGACACTGTGATGGGGATCTGTGGGTGATGCACTGTTATGGGGACATCTGTGGATGACGCACTGTTATGGGGACATCTGTGGCTGATGCATTGTTATGGGGACATCTGTGGATGATGCACTCTTATGGGGACATCTGTGTATGATGCATTGTTATGGAGACATCTGTGGATGATGCACTGTTATGGAGACATCTGTGGATGATGCACTGTTATGGGGACATCTGTGGATGATGCACTGTTATGGGGACATCTGTGGATGATGCACTGTTATGGGGACATCTGTGGATGACACTGTTATGGGGACATCTGTGGATGACGCACTGTTATGGGGACATCTGTGGATGACGCACTGTTATGGGGACATCTGTGGATGATGCACTGTTATGGGGACATCTGTGGATGACGCACTGTTATGGGGACATCTGTGGATGATGCACTGTTATGGGGACATCTGTGGATGATGCACTGTTATGGGGATCTGTGGATGATGCACTGTTATGGGGACATCTGTGGATGACGTACTGTTATGGGGACATCTGTGGATGACGCACTGTTATGGAGACATCTGTGGATGATGCACTGTTATGGGGACATCTGTGGATGATGCACTGTTATGGGGAGGTCTGTGGATGATGCTCTGTTATGGGGACGTCGGTGGATGATGCACTGTTATGGGGAGGTCTGTGGATGACGCACTGTTATGAGGACATCTGTGGATGATGCACTGTTATGGGGAGGTCTGTGGATGACGCACTGTTATGAGGACATCTGTGGATGATGCACTGTTATGGGGACCTCTGTGGATGATGCACTGTTATGAGGACATCTGTGGATGATGCACTGTTATAGGGACATCTGTGGATAATGCGCTGTTATGGGGACATCTGTGGATGATGCACTGTTATGGGGACTTCTGTGGATGACGCACTGTTATGGGGAGATCTGTGGTTGACTTACTGTTATGGGGACATCTGTGGATGATGCACTGTTATGGGGACATCTGTGGATGATGCACTGTTATGGAGACATCTGTGGATGATGCACTGTTATGGGGACATCTGTGGATGATGCACTGTTATGGGGACATCTGTGGATGATGCACTGTTAATAAACTGTTAGGGAGCACGAACCTTAGGAAGCAGGCACGCAACAGAACGGGGAAGGGAAGCAGGAGCACAGCGAGGGAGTGGCCCGGAGCGGGGGGTCACGGCACGCTCCATGACAGTGTTCATAAAAACTCCCATGAAATATGCACTTACAGTGCCAAGTAAAAGGGTAACAATGTTTTGAACTTTTGACTTTCAGGCTCCACATCTCACCATCCACTTCAGCTCTGAACCGAGGCTAACCTTCATTTTATAGACAATCCTCTTGGCTATCTAATACATAAGTTTGACCTGCAAGTATTTAATATCTGTTTAGTTATGCAGATTCTCATGATGTAACGGCATTGATACTTTTTTGCTCCTAAAAATCTGACGTTCAAGTTTTATTATTTTGTTAGTATTTGGTAAATCCACCTTTGGCTTCAGCACTGCCTGATTCCTTCTGGGCTCTTGATTAGATTCAAGCAGGTCTCGACCAAAATCTGATTCCAGGTCTCTTCCACACGTTCCCAATGTTGGTGCAGACTGGTCGACTCACTTGGGTACGAATACAGCTTCTTCTTCAACTCTTCCCACAAGTGTTCAATTGAGTTGAAGTCTGGGACTGTGGAGGCCAATTCAGCAACTCTTCTTAATTATCATTGAAACATTTCTTTGTCAGTATTCACATACTGTATGCTTTGGGGTGTCCTTTGGATACCGGACCTGATTCTGGTCAGGTATACAACACCTTTGCCTGTGAAACAAAAAGCCATATCATCAGGCTTCCTCCACCGAACTTGACAGCTACTTCAAGTTCACCCTTCAGAGCCCAGTCTAGTAACTTTCATCTCATCTCTTCAAATTACACATTTCCAATCATCTACTGTCATCTTTTAATACTTTTTTGTAAACTCGAGCCAATGGTTCTTATGATGAGATTGAAATTGAGGTTTCTTCACCCTTTTTTGGGCCACCATTCCAAACCTGTGTAATGTGTGTTGCCCGGTGCTTGCATGGACGTTGAAGCATATGAGCAACCTCATACCGTGTCTGTCGCGAACTGATAGACCTTGTGATGAGCCAACCTGTTGACTCTGATATTTTGCTTGGATGTCACCTCTTGGCTTTTGAATGGATGAATGGACTTCATTTTGTATTCTTCCAGCTGTCAGGGCCTCACATGATGCAGTTGTCATGGTCCAGAGACGCTATCGATGTGCTGGATGATGCTGCTTCTCTTTTCTTGGGAAATCTTCTTCACGGCTGCTCAAACCAGTGACCTTCCGCTTGGGAATCATCCTAATAACACACTGAGCTATTAGGGAATGTGAGAACAGGTTGTAGTTTGCAGTAACAAGAAGAAAAAGATTGTTCCACTACATGCAGAAAAACAGTAACAATGCAAGAATCTGCAGAACTAAGCATATGCTAAATAGTTGCAGGTCAAATTTATGTATAAGATAGGTTGTAGTCTCACGTTCAAAGCTGTAGTGGATGGTGAGATATGGAGCCTGAAAGTCAAAAATTCAAAACATTGTTACTCTTTTGCTTGAATATCAAGCAAAATTTGACATAAACTGAACATAGCCTAAAAATGCACCAGATTTCTCAATGCATGATAAATCTGCTACATTCTTAAACACCTTTTAAACGTTACACATTTTTTTAGTTAACACCTGTCACTATGGCAAAATTTTGGTGCATTTTTCTGGAGTGCAGTATCACATGCTCAGCCTTGCCATTTTCATGAAGCCACACCCTTTCTTTGAAAAAATTGTCTAAAACAATGTTGTGTAAAGCTTCTGCTCCCATATTTTGGCACAAATTGCTTTAGAATTCTGGCGTCATTTCTATAATGTGTCACATTGTATCAAAGCTTTTCTAGCTCGTCTGACTGTGACGAGTGACAACATCTGACCCGTGGCCCTAAGGTGCGAGATCCCAATCAAACTAACGAGCTGTTCATTACTCATAATGAATGTCTGCAGGAAATAACAGATCACTGCAAGCAATAAAGACATAATAATATTGACTTGTAATATTGTAGCCGGCTCATGTATCTGATAGACGCTGTGCACATGATCCTATATGAAGCAGTAAATGTATGAATGTAGTCTGTGCCCTGTGAACTAATGAGCACTGATAGTGGAGTTATCATCTACATATAATGGACTCTTTATTGCGGCCGCACATTACTGCTGCTCTATATAATTACTTATATGTTGTCTTACAGCTCTCGACATTTATGGAATTACTGCTTGTTACTTATTGATTTCCTGATAAGTAGAGCTGGGTAGGAAATACTGGATGAATGATTTAAAAACAAACTTTTGCCCTGGAGGCTTGTCACTGCGGGGGCAGTAGTCTTTATCCAATCTGTGGTGGATTTATGTTAGTACACTATGACATTTTGGTGAGGGCTATATATAGCAGTAATATGTGAGCACTGTATGCTATAATTATTTGGCACTGTAAATGGTATTAAGTGGGGACTTAGAGAGGTATTCCCAACTCAGTGATTAGCTTTAAACATGAAGGAAAATGTAAATAAAGATTATTTCCAAATACAATGCTGTTCCAATCTCGCTTCATTTCAGAGTAAGAGCCATTCTTATCTCTTGCTTGTGTATGGATATTTATTCTTTCATAAATTATATAATTCTATAAGGGTTAAAGTTTGAAGTTTTCTCTAATGAACAATATTTGTCCATGAAGTTGTAGCTAACTTTATCTACACAATCTTCTGTAGGTTACTGACCACCTCTCGCTGCCCTATTAGTCGCCAGGTTAGTGTATCACACCCCCTGTGTCTTATAAACAGACAAAGTTTCTCAGTCTCTTCTTTCTACTGAGAAAAAAAAGTTAATTCTTAGAGTTATTGACCATGGAAAAGCCTTGTGCCATCCTGTTAGGTCTGCAAAGCACATGTATGTATAATTGCATCAAAGATAGTCCCTTCCCAGCTAACAATGTGTTTTTTGCATTCTCTTAACTTTAACTAGAAGTTTCCTCAAGTCCAGCTCTGATAGCTCACATTTATAGTCAGGCTGGATAGTGTCATTGTTTTTTATAACCCCAGATGTTTTTACTCATAGTTATTACTAATACTTTAATGACACTTGACATTGGCATGCATGATACACAATCTGTGTTAAAGTAGCCTACTTACAGACAGTTTTTAAATTTCAACAATCAAAACAAAAAAAAAACCCTTATCTATTTTCACTTCTTTATTAAAGTGTACCTTCAATTCTAACACAATTTTCAAAATTCAATAATATAACCAAAAATAAGGCACTTTGTTATATATCTATTAGAAAATGCTTCCTTCTTCTCTTATCAGGATCCTTTCCCCCCACCTCCTGCTATCTTATCTGCTCATAATTCACTCACAAAATAAGTCTTGCAGAGGAGATGAACTTTGTGCTTCTCTGAGAACTCAGAATGTAGAGAGGGGAGGAGGAGGGGAGGCAGACAAACACACAGAGATGGTGCTAACTGTTTAGAGATTGTCTTATCTCACCTCAGAGCTGGACTCACAGCTACACTGCTCCTTACTGCTGTCTAGTGTTCTCCATTCTGCTACTTGCATGTACTTTTGGTTCCAATAATTGGCTCATGTTGCATGATAAGTCTGACACATTTTCTTTATCCTATCTATTGGTAGCTTAGTTAAGCCAATAACTGTTGCAAAATTTTGAAAGCCATTGCAAACCACACCCTCTCACCACTAACCAGCTCCCTTTTACAGCTAAGCCATGCAGCCTTGTCAGACAAGGCATAAAACATGTCTAAATGGTCTAAACATGTAATTAATGTGCCACAAAGCATATTATGCCATAATTGTGGCACAAGTGCATGAGTAAACCTGCCCAAATCCTAGTAATCCACCCATTGTGACAATATGTGAAAAAATATTTTAGAAAGAGTTAGTGAGTTTGACAAATGAGAAAGAGGTACAAAATGGCATATTGATAGGTTATCACCCAGATTACTAACTTACCTACAGGAGAAGGGGAACCAGTAAAAAATTCACTAAATGCTGTGTCAGGGTCTTTTATGTATAGCATAGGAGTCAAACTACTTTCCACCGAGAGCCATATAAGCATCATAGTTGCTCTCAAACGGCCATTGGAGGGCCTTGAAAGGTGTTAAGGGAGTCTGAGTATGACTGATAGAGCTGTGGCACCACCAGTTAGTTGCTGAACAAAGCAGTGTAGAGATGCATGCCAGAACCTCAAATCCAAGATGGCACCTGCTCTCTGTGCTAGCATCGGTGCCTCTTCCAAGTGCTGACTGCATCCTCCAGGGAAAGTGGAAACGTTCTTCTGCTTCAGGACCTTGTCCATTACTGCTTGCTATGTCTCAGCTTTTATAGGCCACATAAAATTACATGGCACACAATGGCGTAGCTATGGGGAGTGCCGAGGTAGCAGTTGCTACCGGGTCCTACAGCTTGAGGGGGCCCAAAAGCCCTCCTGCCACATAAGAAGACATCAGTATTATGAATAACTTATAATAGCTGGGGGCCCAAATTCACTTTTTGCATTGAGGCCAAAGAGCTTCCTGTTACGTCCCTGGTGGCACATGTGATGTGTAAGAAAAGTTAAGACTTATCCACAGGTATACAACAGGGAAATACAGAGCGGGCACAAGTATCACAAACCTGGATATAAGATTTTGTATCCTGAAAACATAAGGGCCAATAAATGTTTTTAGAATGCAGCCTGTATGTACCTGAAATACCAGGATGCCCTACAAAAATGAATCTATACATTTCCTGGAAAACAAACATCCTGAACTGAGAGGGAACAAAAGAATTGTCCAACAGGTAACAAATGTGGGACTGCCAAAGCATTACTCAAGCTGAAAAGCATCAACGGCCAATAAAATATCCTTATAACATGGGCATTAAGGGCAATTCTCCATTCATTAGCCTCTTCGAATGAGAATAAGGTTGTGTGAGCTTCAATGAGATCAACCGATTGTACAAGTTGAGATCCAAGGTTAATGGGTATTGATTTTTCTCTTTAGTTTTATTTGAGTCAATAAAATCAGTACAAGGCTGCAAACCTTTTTAAGCAAGGAAAAAACCTGCCCCAACGACAGAAGAAGGCGGCTTAGTGAAACCCTTGGGTAAACTGTCTGAAATCTATTCCATCAGGGACAATTGTTCTGTACCTGAAATATTATAAATTGTTCCCTTAGGTGAAAAGGAAGTGAGAGTTTGATTTATGGAACAATTGTAATTCCAGCGTGGCAACAACCTGTTACATCCAACAGAAAACATATCTGTGAAATGTTTTAAATAATCAGGTAAATCTTCAGGAAAGTCAGCAAAAGACAAAAATAAACAGGATAAAAGACACTCGACATCCTCTAATCACCAGTCAGATCAGGCTTATATACCCAATGCCACGGGAGCGGGCAAAGACTCAAGAAACGCTTAAAGGAAATGTGTCATCAAAAATGACTTATTGTTTAACTCACATTTTTATGTTCAACACATTTTTTAAGAATTTCTGGTTATATTTTTTTTTAATTTTCCATATCGCTTTCAATATTTTTTAATAATTCTTAAGTTCTGTAGTTTTCACTTTGGCCATTAAGCCTAATAACAGTCTGACACTTCCTGTCCTGTATAGAAAGATTCTCAGTTGTGTGCTCATTATCAGCATAAAGAGTCACAAGAGGAGATCGTCACAGTTCACCCTTTCACCTACCTGTACAGTGACTTCTTCCCAGGTCACAGAGCATGACTAGAAAACACTCCTATAGAAGTGAATTGGACTGAGTCAGTCTTAAGTCTCCTATGTGCATGAAGGTACTGTAAAGGATCTCTCTGACCGCTTTCAAAGCAGTGAAAACACGGCCGAGTGGCAAAAGTTAAAACGGCAAGACTTAAGAATTATTAAAGAATATTGAAAGTGATATGAAAAATAAAAAATAAAAACAAACAAAAATTCCTAAAAAATTTGTTTAACATAAAAATGGGACTTAAACAATGACTAATATTTTGATGACACATTCCCTTTAATATTCACAATACTTGGACTCACTAATACTAAAATTTCTGGAGTGATGAACTCAACCAACCCTCCCTAGGGACATACAGAAACATGTCTGCTCAAAACGTGCCGCCACAGCCGTACTTGGCACAGGCTTCTCTGGTTAGCAGAGTCCAAGGGGCTCTCAGGTTTGCATGCCTTAAAGGTGTGTTACAATCATGCATCTTAATATCAGTAAGATATCTGACCTCTGGGAGACGCCTTTTTTTAAGAAAAGGCCCCTGAAATATTGGTGCATAATGGATAGGTGGTCACTCATGCACGCAACTCATTTTGTTGTACAGGTATTGCAAGTACAGCCGAACACGGCACTCGTCTGCATTCTGAAATATCATAGAACAGAGAGTCATGTGAGAGTGCGACCACTTCTCTGTTTAGAGCCAACACTTTGGGGAGCCCTGTTTCCAAGATAGGTGCAGGTCCCAGAGGTCTTGTCAATATGCCATCAAAGTGCAAAATGGGAACACCTCTTTCACTCCTGTACAGGAATCTGGACTTCACCAAAGGGAGACCCCAGGCTACAGGCCAGGACTGCTCACAGGGCAAACCGGGCATTTGCCCGGCGGGCGATCCGAGCCGGCCCTGCGGCCCATACCCCAGCGGCCCGCCGGGCAAATGCCCGGTTTGACCAGTTTCCCCCCCCCCCAGCGGGCCCCGAGTCTCGGCGCCGGTCTGTGGCGCGCTACAGGGGCCGCAATGGTCACATCAGCAACCGGACCCCTGTGGCAGGGGACCGTCAGGCCCCCCTTGCCACACGGCTGCACGGCCGGGTCACCGACCCAGCCATGCAGCCATCACGGCCGGGTCACCGACCCAGCCATGCAGCCATCACGGCCACTGCCTGCACCGCGCGGTGCAAGCAGCGGCCGAGGCTGAACAGCCGGGATCTTCTGATCCTGTCTGTTCAGCTCCCAGGAGGCCGCGGGGCAGGTGCGCGATGTGATGACGTCATCGCGCGCCCGCTCCGCGTCCCGCACACTGCTACCGGCAGCGCTCCAGGGAAAGAGGACAGAAGAGGAAGCAGAGACATCAGGTAAGTATTGTTTTTATTTATTTTTTTAAAACTACTAGCCCTGTCTACCTATATACCAGCCCTGTCTACCTATATACTGCCCTGTCTACCTATATACCTGCCCTGTCTACCTATATCAGCCCTGTCTACCTATATACCAGCCCTGTCTGCCTATGTTCCAGCCCTGTCTGCCTATATACCAGCCCTGTCTGCCTATATACCTGCCCTGTCTGCCTATATATCAGCCCTGTCTACCTATATACCAGCCCTGTCTGCCTATATACTGCCCCTATCTGCCTATATACTGCCCCTGTCTACCTATATACTTCCACTGTCTACCTATATACTAGCCCTGTCTGCCTTTATACTGCCCCTGTCTACTAATAATTGGCCCAGTCTACCTATGTACTAGCCCTGTCTGCCTATATACTGCCCTGTCTGTCTATATACTGCCTCTGTCTACCTATATACTGCCCTGTCTACCTATATACTGCCCTGTCTGCCTATATACCTGCCTATATAATGGCCGTGCCTGCTTACATACTGGCCCTGCCTGCCTACATACTGGCCCTGCCTGCCTACATACTGGCCCTAGCTGGCTAATTACTGCCCCTGGCCCTACCTGGCTAATTACTGGCCCTACATGGCTAATTACTGGCCCTACCTGGCTGATTACTGGGGGCAGCCCTAGCTACCTGGCTGATTACTGGGGGCAGCCCTAGCTACCTGGCTGATTACTGGGGGCAGCCCCAGCTACCTGGCTAGTTACTGGGGGCAGCCCCAGCTACCTGGCTAATTCCTGGGGCTGCCCCAGCTACCTGGCTGATTATTGGGGGTAGCCCAAGCTACCTGGCTAGTTACTGAGGGCAGCCCCAGCTACCTGGCTAGTTACTGGGGGAAGCCCCAGCTACCTGGCTAGTTACTGGGGGCAACCCCGGCTACCTGGCTAGTTACTGGGGGCAGCCCCACCTACCTGGCTAGTTACTGGGGGCAGCACTAGCTACCTGGCTAGTTACTGGGGGCAGCCCCAGCTACCTGGCTAGTTACTGGGGGCAGCCCCAGCTACATGGCTAATTACAGGGGCAGGCCCTGTCTACCTACCAAATTAATGGAGGAAGGCCCTGTTTACCTACCTAAAGGGGGTCTACCTATTTATATGCCACTTATCTGACATTTTTTCATTTCTAATTTTTAGGGTCTAACATATGCTGTTTGGGGAATTGATAGGAAGGTGCTGAAAAAGAGAGGAGTCTAACATGTATTTGCGGTAAAATTCTACAGGGACGAGTAGTGACCGGGAGAAAAAGACACTGCATGCTGTACTGGACGGAGAAGAAAAGGGAAGGGAACGACTCATCAGGGAAGACATAATGGAGGTTTGGGCCAGATGGAAAAGAAAAGATGAAGAGAACAACTCCCATCAGAGATGACGTCTCCTGTGAGTCCCTGCAATCAGGGGTCATTCTACTCCTGTGTTGAATCAGTGCTGTATTCATGTGATGGTGACCTGACTACTGGTGATGTGATTGGTGGGGTTGTAGGTTAAGTTGGTGCTTGTATAGTTGCAGTGTAGGCTTGTCCTGGATTGTAAAGCAAGTGCACACCTGACTCTGTGATGAGGGGTTTCTCTGCACCACTGTTTCTTTCTTGCTTGTATGTAGGGAGCTCTCACACGGATGCGTTTTTTGTGCAGAAATGTACAGCATTAACTGCTCTGCCTTTCTGCACAAAAACGCACCAAAAACACATAAAAAATGTACCAAAAACACTCCGTGTGAAAGCAGCTTTATAGTGTAGTTTATTTTAGAAAGTGGCGAGGTGCGAGAACAAGGGGAATTTTGTAAGCAGATATTGTATATGGGCTGGTGGGGGCTTTGTGCCAGGGCTGATTTTTATTCCCAGTCCGGCCCTGCCAGGCTATGTTTCCAGGCTGAAGCAGTCATCAAACAGAGCCTGGGTGAGAAGCGGAAGACAACCCTGAAACCGTCAGAGCCATAAGGAAATCCAATATCAAAACCATAGAAAACAAACTCAGACCAAGAGGAAATTAGAGATCCATGAAGACCAGCCAGTGTCCTCTGTTTGGCCCACTGACCGGGCCTCCTAATTGTCTGGTCAGCCGGACCCACTGAATAAATGAGTCCTAATGCAGGCTAAACAGCTGTGCCTTCTGCACACAGTAACATTGTAGTGGTGATGGCTAGCATAGGTGGACAATGTGGCAGTGAGGCGAGGTGAGTACATTGCACGGACAATATGATTGTGTATTCATTTTCAAAGGGAAGAGTTAGAGGTTTATAATAAACCAAGCATAAGAGCTGCAACATGTGCCCTCCATTCCACTAAACCCTCAGAGACTCCAGAGACATTTAGTAACTATCTTTTTTTTTTCATTGGATCTCTCCAGTTCTGTAACATAAGATCTGCGGTTGTGCAAAACACGTTATACAGACACTTTCCTAAGAAATCAATACCCCATTTAATCTCCCCTGTGTAATGGTCGAGTGTAGTAAACAGGATTTTACAACTAATTATTTATTGGAAGTGAAGACTAGACATTGTTACAAACAGATGTTAAAGGGAATGTTATGGTGGAGTGCAGAGGCGCTGTGTGTACGTGCTGTCTACCTTTGTGCTCTTCTCCCTACTCCTACCGGGCGTCTTATAAACATACCTTACTTTGCCCTGACTCTTGTCTACCCAAGGCTGCAGATGTCACTTGATAAAGGCTAATACTAATATATGGAGGTTTTGTATTGTGACTTTCTATCACTTTTGTAAATAATTCACAAGCATACCTTATTTTTAAGTGCTGTGGATTACCTATTCTCTGTTTACAGACCTTATGGTCCATTCCATTAGAGCACCCACTATGCATATAAGTGTGCGTGACCATTCTACCTAACAAATGTTGTGATGTCAAAGCAGCTGAGTTAATCTAAACACCAAGGGCGACATGTATGAATGGGGCTGTGCCAGTATTCAGCTGTATTTTGAGCCAAAAAGCTGTCGTAGCTCTGTTCTTGAAATGTATGAACATTTACACTCCAAATTTTGGCGCAGTCAGTCCCTGCTCTGATATTTTTTTAACTCGCCAAAGATATGGGGGCGTTCTGGGGGCATTGCACCACATTCGTAGGATTAAACACATTCTCAGAACAGCCAGACTAAATTAAAAGTGGTCTGCCTGAGCCTGAGTGGTCACCAAGAGAACTACAAGAGAACTGGTTCAAACATACTGGCGCATTCTACACTGCTTTAAAGCTATTTAGAACTGGCCTTTTTTCTGTGTCAAAATCAGCTGACACCCACCGCTAACAGCAGAGATTGAAGCTGTCTCCAACCTTTGCTGTTTAACCCCTTCTAAGTAAATGAGAAACTGTACTGTGCACCGTTTCTTGCTCTGGTTAGCACCCCCGCGGTGAGATCGCGAGCTGCTGACCAGTTAACATGACAGCTAGAAGCCTTGAGAAGGCTTACATTGCTGCCATGTCTGTGATTCTAACACTTCCTGCTGCCCAGACAGGAAGAGATAAAACCGCCATCTTTGTTAACTCTTTTGCATTGTTAATACAGTGTGTGCAGAATTATTAGGCAAGTTGTATTTGAGAGGATTCTTTTTTTTTTTTTTCCAAATACGTTTTATTGACTTTTCCGATTAAATCAACAGCTATAACAGTAGTATAACAATCATAAAAACATGGGGAGAAGGGAGGGGGGATGGGAGAGG
>JAODAL010067198.1:0-17404 GCA_025379985.1 Phyllomedusa bahiana
CTATTTTTTGTTTAAAAATATAAAAAGTTTAGTGACGGTTCTGGAAAAGGGTCTGGTTACATTTCTAGATGTAATAATAAAACCCAAGTTATAGTGACCAGGATTCTGGAGAAGGGTCGGGTTTACATTTCTAGATGTAATAATATAACAAGTTATAGTGCTAGGATTCTGAAGAAGGGTCTGGAAAACATTTCTAGATGTAATAATATAACAAGTTATAGTGACCAGGATTCTGGAGAAGGGTCTGGTTACATTTCTAGATGTAATAATATAACAAGTTATAGTGACCAGGATTCTGGAGAAGGGTCTGGATACATTTCTAGATGTAATAATATAACAAGTTATAGTGTCTAGGATTCTGGAGAGGGGTCGTTGATCCAGGGATTTTTTCTGATTGCCAGATTGGAGTCGGGAAGGAATTTTTTCCCTAATATGAGGACAATTGACTTCAACCTTAATAGGGACTTTTGCCTTCCTCTGGATCAACACTATAGGACAATAGGCTGAACTGGATGGACGTCTGTCATTTCTCAGACTTACAAACTTTGTAACCATGTAACTATTTAACATAAGTGAGTAGGAAGGTGAATATAATTGTTTTCTAAATTTTATCAAGGTTGCAGTACCTTCAATTTATCAAGAAAAATAAAATGGACAATCCCTTTAAGGACCTCAGCTTTTAAATTTTTGCTGCATAAGGGATTGTGGTACCCTCTATGTGACTTGCACGCATATTGGCACATGTGCAGGTAGCTATAGCAGCAGGCCAAAACAGTCTTCATCACTTTTATAGTATTGGTATGTTCCCTTGGATGTTTATTCCCGACAGGTGTTTTCATTAGAATTAACCCTGCTACATAAAAGCATGTTTAATAAAGTGTACTTATCCCCTGAGGAAGGATCTTCTGTTTCCATTTGACTCTGACCCCATTTGGTCTCTTCTCATAGGATCTACATGATTAATCAAATTTGTTCATGGATGTATAATTATTATGAAATTATATTTCACTAGATTGTTTGCCACATTGCACTTTTTAATTTTAATTTCCACTTTGCATGATTACTTATGGATATTAGTTATAAGAGGGGCATTCTCACAACAATGATGAGCTTTAAACATGTAGGCATAAGTAAATAAAGACTATTACTAAATACATTGCTGTTCTTTCAGAGTAAGATTGGTTCTTATCTCCTGCTTGTTTAAACAAGCTTCCCTAGGTTACTGATTATTGCTCTCTGCTCCAGCAGTCTTGGCCAGGAAGATGGCATCACTTCCCACTTTGTCTTGTCTTAGCAGCACAGCAGCTTGTTTATCTCTTACTGAGAATCTTTAAAGGGATTGTCTCAATACAAGGATTGCTTTTTATGTTAAAGATCTTGCAAAAATAAGTCACTTTGCAATATGTGTCCATTAACAGTATCCTACCTATTCCTAGATATCCCCTCTTGTATGGGCTGCATCAGCTCCTCAGGTCGCTATAGCTACAGACCTGTTCTCTCCTGATAGGCTGCCAGTGCTGGTTGCTATAGCTACAGACCTGTTTGATCTCTCCTGATAGGCTGCCAGTACTGGTTGCTATAGCTACAGACCTGGCATCTACTGCAGCCTAGTAGAAGCCAATAAACACGCTCCTGAATTCAAAATGAAACCAAGAAAACAACCCCTTTAACCCTTTAGATCTGCATAGCCTTGTGCCCTACTGTTGAAACATAATTCACCGAAAGAAAAAGCGTCCCTCAAAAAACATAATTATCACTGCAATCTAGAAAGGAAGCTATTAAATAACATTATAAATATCTAAAAACCTTAGACGAAAAAAAAGCAAGATATATATATATATATACATATATATATATATACACTCACCGGCCACTTTATTAGGTACACCTGTCCAACTGCTCGTTAACATGTAATTTCTAATCAGCCAATCACATGGCGGCAACTCAGTGCATTTAGGCATGTAGACATGGTCAAGACAATCTCCTGCAGTTCAAACCGAGCATCAGTATGGGGAAGAAAGGTGATTTGAGGGCCTTTGAACGTGGCAGGGTTGTTGGTGCCAGAAGGGCTGGTCTGAGTATTTCAGAAACTGCTGATCTCCTGGGATTTTAACGCACAACCATCTCTAGGGTTTACAGAGAATGGTCCGAAAAAGAAAAAACATCCAGTGAGCGGCAGTCCTGTGGGCGGAAATGCCTTGTTGATGCCAGAGGTCAAAGGAGAATGGGCAGACTGGTTCCAGCTGATAGAAAAGCAACAGTGACTCAAATAGCCACCCGTTACAACCAAGGTAGGCAGAAGAGCATCTCTGAACGCACAGTACGGCGAACTTTGAGGCAGATGGGCTACAGCAGCAGAAGACCACACCGGGTGCCACTCACTTTCAGCTAAGAACAGGAAACTGAGGCTCCAATTTGCCCAAGCTCCTCGAAATTGGACAGTCGAAGATTGGAAAAACGTTGCCTGGTCTGATGAGTCTCGATTTCTGCTGAGACATTCGGATGGTAGGGTCAGAATTTGGCGTCAACAACATGAAAGCATGGATCCATCCTGCCTTGTATCAACGGTTCAGGCTGGTGGTGGTGGTGCCATGGTGTGGGGAATATTTTCTTGGCACTCTTTGGGCCCCTTGGTACCAATTGAGCATCGTTGCAACGCCACAGCCTACCTGAGTATTGTTGCTGACCATGTCCATCCCTTTATGACCACAATGTATCCAATATCTGATGGCTACTTTCAGCAGGATAATGCGCCATGTCATAAAGCTGGAATCATCTCAGACTGGTTTCTTGAACATGACAATGAGTTCACTGTACTCAAAGGGCCTCCACAGTCACCAGATCTCAATCCAATAGAGCATCTTTGGGATGTGGTGGAACGGGAGATTCGCATCATGGATGTGCAGCCGACAAATCTGCGGCAACTGTGTGATGCCATCATGTCAATATGGACCAAAATCTCTGAGGAATGCTTCCAGCACCTTGTTGAATCTATGCCACGAAGAATTGAGGCGGTTCTGAAGGCAAAAGGGGGTCCAACCCGTTACTAGCATGGTGTACCTAATAAAGTGGCCGGTGAGTGTATATATATACAAACAATGCAGTCAAAATAGACTTCAAGAGATGACATCCAATACTATCCCTACAATATTCATACCTAACATGCGGAGGAACCGCCCCGAAAATGGCGCCCAACTGATGTCTGTACCTTGTTATTACCATTACCCATAAAGAGATGAAAACCTCAAATATAGAGTAAAAATACTGCACAATGTCTAGAGAATACAGTAGTGGCATGAACAGACAATAAGTAAACTGGAAATAATTACTAATAAATATGATAACTACCAATAGATTAAAAGCATGGTGAGTAGTAGATGACACAATTGCTCAATCTTAATAAGGATATAGAATCCCAACATTCCCAACACGTTTCTCCAGTGTAAACAAGCTCATCAGGAGTAATGAAGAATAACGAACTATATACATTACATATTCCTGGGTGGTGCAAGCTATGTCTCTGGGGACTGATTGGAGAATAATCTTATTTAGATATGTCTCCGAGGTTTTCAAGGTTTTTAGTTGTATTTTTACTAACTATCTTAAATCTGTGTTGCAAGCTAAAGGATTTTTGATCGCATGCATAAAATGTGACTTTTTTTATTATCACTTTTTTTCTTTTTTTTTTCTTTTTGACAGAGTTATTGACTTCTAGTGCATACCTTACAAGCTGATATATGGGGTTATTTTGAGGAGTGATGTTTGCCCTTCAGTAAAGTATATTTTGTGGCAGCATAGGCTATAAAAATCAGTATAAGGCATTCACATCTTATTCTTGCACTCTGATCAAGGTATCTGTCGAAATACCATAAAAATGTATCCCGACAGATACTGTGATGGGGCCATAGACTTCTGTATGGCAAACATAGTTCTAATTGGACTATGTTTGCACTATTTAAGAAAAATGTACAGTTTCTGTACTGGACACTAATGTGTGACCTACCTTGTTTTTGTTTCTAATGAAGAAATGGTATTGGTTTGTTAAATAAAGCAAACTTAGCCCAGTTAGGATTATATTTGGCTTATATAAGTCTATGGTCCCAATGTGGTTCTGCTAAGAAATCATTTGGGATGCATTTTTACAGTATGCCAATGGAGTCCAAGAACGAGGTACAGAAACTAGATGTGAATGGGGCCTTAAAGGGGTTTTGCCACGATCTCATTTCATACCTCCTGTATCCATCTCTTCAGCTCTGTGTGCTCAGAGAGGGGAGTGTGTGATTTGTTTGAATTTTTCATCATGTGACCCAGCAGGATGACATCACCAGGCTTTTCCTCTCTTTAGTCAAAGAAAGGTCTGTTTATGGAAAGCATTGTGAGTAGCTGAGAGGTAAAGTTTTTGCCTCCAGGCACAAGGGTCCTAGGTTCAAATCCCTGTAGGAACCAAACCTGTGTTGTTGTTTTTTTCTTTATCAATGCACAAACCTGATTGAGGTTTCTTTTTTATTTATTTGCACTGTTTGACTAATTACTAAGGAGTACAGAGGACGGGAGTAGAGTGACAGCACCTGGGGTTTGAACACTCAGTAGCTGCCTGAGAGGAGAGGTGATGTCTGAGCATGTCTGACCAGGACTGAGGAGCTCTCAGCCCTGGTCGTATCCCCTGGAGACGAGCTGTAAACAATGGATCACTAGAGTAGCAGCTTAAAGAAAAACAGTGCAGATTTTTAAATAATAATGGTGAAAATGTTTATTTTTTTTATTTGCAAGCTTCTCAAGTCAATTTTACTTCGTGGCAAAACCCCTTTAAACCATAATCAATTGCATAGTTGAAGTTTCAGTAAGCAAATCAATGTTAGGTTTGTAGGTAAAAAACACCACAGATTTTTGTATACCAATATCCTCTGTGAATAACAATTTACATTACATTAATTGACATTATTCAACAAAAAAACTCAAAAAAAAATCTACAAAAACAGATCTATTCAAAGTGATGAGAATATGAATATAGAAAAATATCTGCAGTGCATAAAAGGTTGCTGGGATCCATTCCACCTCTGGCGTACTAAATATCATTTCCTATTACTAGGCGTATGCATTGTGTAAAAAAGCCAAAGGTTCCCCATTCAATTTTAAAATGAAGAGAAACACCAGAGAGGGAGTATTAGATTCAAGGTAAATTATTACATTAAGTACAGCATTTAGATCTGATTTCCCACTGACAAATACCCCGAGGGATTCGGGATAATTTCTCATATTTTGAAGAGCACATTATGACCTACCCAATGAGCAATTTAATTAAGAAAAGCATGGATCAGACTTGATAATATCTGACCGTGTCATAGAACAAATGTCACCATGGCAACCACACCTTGCTTTGCTGTAGCACTACAAAAAGTGAGCATGTAATTAGGATGAGCACAGATACAGTATACTCAAGGGTAAGCTGTAGTTCATAGGATATATAAAAAAAAAATCCAAGGAGAACTTAGTAGCTCCCAAATGAGAGCAAGTTTAAGTTTGTTCATCATTTTTAGTTATGTGTAGTGGATATGGTCATAGTTTTTATTTCTAATTTATACAAACATATATATTGTGAAATTCCGGAATTAATATACAATTCCTTAAATTTTTTTTAATGCACTAAATGAGAGCATCTCTTAACTTTAGAATGCACATGTCCAACTGTCCAATATTTCAGTACTTTTTGCACAACTTGCTGATCTCTAACAAGGAGATAAATGGCAAAATTTCCAACAGCTGTTTGATCCTTGAATGGCCCAATAAATTTAGGGGATCCATTTGAATTGGGATTTAAACAGTCCTCCTCATCATGCTGTTCACATTTTGCCATAATCAGATGAAGACAACGCCTTACAATTGATCAATCGTACCCCGCCATTGGAAAGCTTCAAGCAAGATGCTCTCAGATGGAAGTGACCACTGAGCTTAGAGTGTCACAGGGTGTTATCAGCAGGTTGCAACAGAGATGGTTGCTAGGGGAGAACTCACCACTTTAGTCAGGGCCACACCTGCAGTTTGCATGCTACTAGGGTCATTTAGTGACCCAGGGTCAATAACCGGTACATTCACACTCTTGATACCAGCGCTTTCATACTTAGCATCTGAGCATGGTGGGCACTGAGAATAGAAGGCCTGGGGCTGCTTTCCAGGGACAATGGTGGAGCTTTCTTTGGCGAAGTGCAAGAGTCATGTTTAGTATAGTCAGTTATGTACAGTAGTTGTAGGGTGGGCCCCAAGAATCAACTCCAATGGTGGGTCTCAAGCATTAACTCCAATGGTGGGCAAAAAGAATAAACTGCATTGGGGTGCCTTAGGCACCCCAGTCTGACATTGTCTACGCCCAATGCAGATTACCCCAGAGCTATATCACCTTGGCTGGAACATTACAAACCACCCTTCTCTATAGCAGGCTCTATGAATCCTATATCACATACCGTCCACTAAACAGCTCAGCGTCTGCTCCATTGAGATCCAGATCATGTACAGCAGCTAAACTGCTTTACTCCAGAGACTTGCTCCACACAAAAACAACCCTCTACAAAGACCTGCTCAAACTTCATTTGTATTTTATTTTTTCAGTCTCTAGTTCTGTGCCATCTTATCAACACATAGGTGTCTCCAAGCCTCCTGTTCAAGACTGCACTGGTTTCCAGCCCAACATAATCCTTAAGGTGAAACAGGCCTTAAGCTGAACTATCTCACAGGCCAGGAGCAGCACCAAATAGGCACTGCACATGAACAATCCATCCCCCTGCCCTCTTGGTACCAAAACTTCTTTAGCTCCTCTAAAGCATCTCACCCACTAGATACTTGTCATCAATGTTAATATCTTCAGCAACATTTGGCTTTAATAGGCTGATAGCCAAAGTGAGTATCATTTCCACAGCAAGTCACAGCAGTAAAACCCAATGGACAAAGAATCATGACTCACCATCTGAACTACCAACAAAGTAAATGCAACATATACCATATATAAATATATATAGTTGTTATGAAAAACTCCTTCTGGGGCTCTGCTAGTAAGAACATTATGAATAACATTGTATGAGGGCGGCAAATATATGGGGTTCTTTGTAGCTGACACAGTATGGGTGATCTTGGGCCAATATTAAGTAGTATGTGTTACAAAACTAATGTAAATGTTATCCAGTGCAAAATGTTGACTATACACTTTGCTGACATGCCTAGTTGACTAAGCCTATTTTGGTACATGGAGACGGGTGAAAGCACTGTGTGGATATATAGGGTCTATATTTCCAGTCTTCGATATATAGAAATTAAACACCTAAATATTTAAGAAACACCAATATCTTAAGTTATATATATGATCAACAGAGACAGATATGAAAAGACTAGATGCCCCAGGAGGCGTCACAAACCTTTAACGTGACTCCTCCAAGACACCCATACCTGGTCGCCAACTGAAGTAATATATAACTACTACAGCCTGAAGACTGCAAAAAATCTCTGATTCTATAAGAAATCATCACAAGTCTTCCTTGTGAACAAATATTTAAGAAGAAATCATAATTCTTTTACACTTAGAACCCTTTTAGGGTCATTTGTGGTTGTTATTTTTGCAGTAAGAGGGTTAACACCAATCTGGGCAACATTAGAGCTACTGCTCTACTATGAAGAGGAAAATAGCAATTTGTGTTATCCAATATTAAATAAGGTTTTCGTCGTCGTCGTATTTTAATAAAGTCAATGAAGCTTTCAGCAGCTTCTAATAGTCTGATAGTTTACTTTAGTGGATTGATTAACCTACATATACATATTAATGAGTACAAACATCCATTGTCTATGGATCTAGAAAAAAAAATCAAAGCAGAATCTGCAGTGAAGAAAAGCATTTCAGGATGAGAGGATAGAATAAATGACTGGGAGAACTTTTTTCAAAATTAAGAAACATTGCTCTGTAACATTCTACTGCTATTTGAGACAATAATAATTTAGCGATCTGTAATGGTATATTGTATCAAGCCTCATTAAAGATTAATACTAAGCCCCTACCAGAGCCAGTGTGAATTATGGCTGAAGCAGCCAGGGGAATCTTCAGTGAATTTTGATGAACTGTTTCAATAAGATGATATTTGCAAGCCATGAAGTCTAGAAAACTTTGAAGGGACATGCACTAAAATATAATAGGAGTTGTTTATGTACATGCAAACTCCTGGGATCTAACAAACATAATTTCCCGTATTGTGAAAACTCTGCAGATTTATTCTGTGATTAAACACGGTTTGTGTTATGGTTTGAAGTTTGTACTTCAAGAAGTCTTTCTTTCTAAAAAAAAGAGCCTTGGGCTGCAGATTCGGACCTCCCAAACTTCATGCAGGTTCTTACAGATCTTATTTATCAATGTCAATGATCAGGAACTGGTTGATGGTGATGTAATACATTGCAGTGTGGCACAAGATGTTAACATGGGTTCTGGGAGAGGGGAATCTCCCTGCCCTGAGTGCAATTTAGGCTAGTAATGACACCGAGCATGGACACTTTCACACCTTTCTATCATAGTTGAAGTTTTTCATCAATTTCTGCTACGGTAGCTCTTCTGTAGGTTAGGACAAGATGGGCTAGCCTTTTTATCCATGCAGCTTTTGCAACAATGGCCTTGATACTAGTTCACTGGTTGTTCTTTTTTGGGTCACTTTTGGTAAGTACTAACTACTACCTTCCAGGAACAACCCACGAGACCTGTTGTTTTGGAGGTGCTCCAACCCAGTTGTCTAGTCATCACAATTTGGGACTTGCCCTGTTTGCAACACATTAACCTCAAGAATTACCAGAATTGTTCACTTGCTGCCTAAAATATACCACTCCAATATAGCAGCCATTGGCATGAGATGTAATAATAATCTTTATTTATATAGGGTCAACATAATAATAATCTTTATATAGTGCCAACATAATAATAATAATATTTATTTATTTATTTATTTATTTAGCGCCAACATATTAAGCAGCACTTTACAATTTAGGGGGTATAAGCACAGACAAACCAGACATTACACAGTAAAAAGCTACTTGTAGATCAGACACAAGGGGCGACATGTATGAAGATCGGCGCGTCAGAGCGCACGTTTTTACGCAATTTTTTGTGAAAGCTGCGCCTCATTTATGTTGGCGCCCGAGGTGCGCTCATACATGCGTTGTAAAGTTCCTTGTGCCTCGCCAGTGTGTGAGGTGCATTGCGGAACTTAGGTGCAGAAGGAATGCGCCTAACATGTATTACAATTCGAGACAGGCTGGAAATCAATGAAAAATCATTGAACATGTTAGTGAAGAGCAAAAAGAGTTGGCTTTCAAATGAATGAATGAATGGATAAAGTGAAAAATCAAAGTTGAATAAAATCCATGCAATGTATAGAAAAAGTTGATCATTTAAAATGAAGCAAAAATATATAAGATCTCAAAAAAAAGAATATCAGTAGAAAAGGTCGTAAAAAAAAGGGGAGAATTCAACTAAATTTTACATTAAAGAAGCTAAAAGCTGATGTTGTACAGATGTTAATTTTGGTCCTTTTTAAATAAAAAATGAAGATGTATTTGTTCTTCTTTCACCTTTTTTTCTATTTTGTATGTACAGCAAGAACCAGCACAGCACAGGCTGGCTGGGACCTGTGGTTTCTCCAAGCAGGATGCTATGTTCCCAGGGCTTAGTCTGGACGTATTTTCGGGGTGTATTAACGTCCGTAAATACATCACCAACTCAGCCTAAAAATAAAGAACAAATACCGTTAGAATGGCTACCAATGGGAAATCCGACGTATTTAGGGCCCTATTTACAACTGTAAATTTCTCCGATTTCCCATTGGTAGCCATTCTAAGCTACTGTTCCTTATTTTAGGCTGAGTTGGTGATGTATTTACGGACATAAATAAGTCCGTAAATACGTCCAGAACTAAGCCCTGGGAACATAGAAATCCTGCTTGGCGGACCACAGATCCCAGCATGACCTGTGCTGTGCTGCCTTTTGTTGTATATACTAAATCGGATTAAAGTTGAAAGCAGCCTAAATACATCTTACATTTTTTGTATGCAAAATGTTGAAGAAAACATCTGGACAACATCAGCAGTGGCTTATTTGATGTTAAATTAGTGTACTTTTCATGGACTTTGGAATACATTTTATAGTGGAGATTTTTTTCGTAGGACAAAATTTTATAACTTTTCCATTAATTTTATTTAATACAATTTTTCTAATACATTGGGTTTAATTGTTAGGCATTTGGGGTATGTCTGTTTATTTTGTACTTCATTTTAAAAACCAAATCCCTTGGTTTTTCTTCTTACTAGGGGAATGTATTTCCCACGGAAATCCGTCCTGAAATACATTGCCAAAAAACGTTTCACAAAAATTTTTTCACTATTTCACGTTGGGGGAAAACATTTTCCCCCTTATTTACTATGGGGAATGAAATTTTTTGACGCAAAAATTTTGGCTTTCTTTCAACTTTTTAAAGCAATTCAGTATAAAACAACAAAAAGCACAGCACAGGGGCCCTTTTGGGACCTGTGGTCCGCCCGCAGGATTTCTTTTCTTAATTATTTTTCATCTTGACAAATCATTTGTTTTAAATAAATTTTGACGCTGAATTTTAAAACTATAGGGGACATTTCAAGATAAATAAACCCTAATTTACAGGGTTTTCAGTTTTTTTAGAAGTGACCCTAAAAAACCGGAAGGGGGGGGGTTCTTTCTTTTGTAAAAAAAAGTCCCGAAACCAAAACCCGCGGGAAAATATAGGGGAAAAGGGAAATGAACAGTGGAATCATTATGGGTAAAAAATTAAAAAGGGGGGAGTAAACAAAAATTTTTTTTTTTTTTTTTTAATTCTAATAGGAGTCCCACTTAAAAGGCCCAAATATAAAAAGAAAACCCCTAAAAAGGGTATGCTCCTCAGGGGAAATAAAAAACCTCTAATCAGGGAATTTAGGTTGTTAAATTTTTGGGGGGACTTTTTTTTAACAAACCCAGGGCATAAACGGGGTTTAAACTTAAACCTGTAGCTCTCACAAAAGGAAACAGGTTTTTTCCCCCTAAAGAAAGGGTAATTCCCCTTTTCCCAAATGGTGCAGGAAAAAAAACCCAAATAGAGGAAAAAGGCCCCTTTTAGACTTTTTTTTTTTATTAATAGACCCCAAGAGTAACAAAGGTTCAGGTTGAGGGGGGAAACCCAGGGGAAAAATTTTTCCATAATATAATAAACTTCCAAATTTTTCCTTCAAAAAGAACTTTTTTGTCATTTGGGGCCACCAAAAAAAAAAATGGAATTTTTAGGAAAGGGTAAGTTTACCCTGCTTTTGAGAGGCACTAAACGTATTGATGGGACAAGGTGTTTAAAAATAGCCTAAACAAAAAAAAAATGGGAGATCTTTAAAAAAAATTTTAGGGGCCCACTTTGAGGGGGTACATACCAAATGGAAAAAAATAATTTTGAAACCCGGAAAAAAAACAATTGGTCCCAAAAAATTTTTAAAAGGGGGCAATAAAAAAAAAAAAGAAAAGGGATTTTTAGCTACTAAAACAGGAGGGAGTGAAGAGGCGTAAAGAAATATAGGGGAAAAAAAAAAGTGTGTAAAAAAAAGATAAAAGGCCGGGAAAGCTGGAGACCGAAAGGGCGGATTGCAATAGAAAGGTTTAAAAAACTAAACCCCAAAAAATTTTTTAAAATATATAAATAGTAAAAAGGGTTAAAAAAGGGGAAAAAAGTTGGGCCCTTTAAAAAAGTAAAAGGGGAGAAGGGCTTAAAAGGGCGTGGGGAAAAAAAACCCAAACCCATTAAAAAAATCTCTTCTCAACTTTATTTACCGAGGGGGTGGACTTTCCCGTTTTACAAAGGGAGGAGGTAAATTCCCAAATTAAATGTTTCTTTTCTTTAAACCCCGGAAAAATTTCAGCCCCCCCCTTTGGGGAAAATTAAAATTTAAAAAATTCCCCGGAAAATGCGGTTTACACCCCCTGTGGTTTCCAAAAGGGGGTTAAGGGAATGTGTTAGGGTAAAAAGGCCCCCCCATTTTTAAAAATTTTTGGCCCGTATAATAACGGGGTATGTCCCAAAAGGGTTGGCGGGAAAAACAAATTGGGTGCCAATATTCAAAAAAGGGTCCAAAAAAGTTATCCTTGGAAAACTTTTGGGCCCATAAGCTTTAAATTCTGTTGTTGGGGAAAATTAAATTTAAGGGTTTTTTAAGAGATTCTTTTCCTTGGAAATATTTTCACTGAAAAAAAATTTTAAAAACGCCCTTCCAGCATGGGGTTTTAAAGAAGGATCCCGGTTCCCCGTCAGACTAATCTCATCCCCTTCTAGGGGGGAAGGGTTTGTTCCAGCCGGATCGGGGTGGGGGCAACTTTGGGTGTCCTATATTAATTTTTTCTAAAGCAAATTTATACTGTTCCACATAAAAGGTTGGGGAAGTAAAATGGGGGAAAGCTTGGGGCTGGGGGGGAAAAGTGTTGTAAAGGGGGAAGCAAAAATGGGTCACTGAAAAAAAAAGGGTGGGAAAAAAACGGTGCAAATCAAGATGGAACCCCGTTTTTAGTTTTGGGGACCACAGGGGCTCGTATTGGGACCTTTCCTCTTTAATATTTTCATAAATGATCTTACACAGGGATTGCACGGGAGAATAAACGATCTTTTTCAGTGGGAAAATTTAAACTCTGTTTAAAAGGGAAACCACAAATGGGGGAATAATGGGGTTATTTTCAAAGGGGTTGGATAGGGTTTTGGGGGCCTGGGGGAGGAAATGGCAGTGAGGTTTACACTGATAAAAGCAAGGTTATGCACATGGGGGGGAAAAAACCCAAGTTAAATTTTGGTTTTTAACAATGTTAAATGGAAAAAAACATGGGTTTAAAGTAAAAAAGGGGAAGGGGGGACTTGGGAAAACCTATTGGGCCCTAAAAAATTAAAATGTAGCAAACCAATTCAGGCAGCGCTGCCAAGGGTTTAAAAGGATCCCTGGGAGGGATTAAAAGGGGCATAAAATGCACTTTATGGGAACCCTTATTTTTCCCCATTTTTACAATCATTTGGGTTTGACCACACATTTTTAAAATTGTTGGGGACAGTTTTGGGGACCATGAAAAGGAAAAAATATTGTAGGCTTGAACAGGGACAAAGGTGGGCAACAAAAAAAAATTTAAAAGGGCCCGGGGGTTTACTGCAAAAACCCCCAAAGATTAAACAAGGTTTTGGGGTTTTTTAAATTTAGAGAAAAAACGGGGTTCGGGGGGACATAATAAATATGGGTTTTAAAAATTTTTAAGGGCCAATATAGAGACTCGCTAAAGATTTATTTAATTTCCCCAAATTTTATTTTTAGGGAAAAAGGGGGATCCTTTACATTTGAGGAAAAAAAGTTTTTTACCTAAACCCTAGAAAAAGGGAAATTTTTTACTGTTAGACGGTAGATTAAGGAAAATCCCCTTACCAAGGAAAATTTTCATGGGGGAAATTTTCCTTTAAAAAGTTTTAAGAAGGGGTTGGAGGATTTCCCGGAGAGTGAATTTTTATAACTAGTTATAGTGACTAGGATTCCCAAAAGGGGCTGGTACATTTTTAAAATGTAATATAACAAGTTTAGTGGGCCCGGGGTTTCTAGAGGGGGTTTTTGATCCCGGGATTTATTCCGATTGCCAGATTGGGGTCAGAAAATTTTTTTTTTCCCCAACATGGGAAAAATTTGGGGGTTTTAAACCCTTCCCGGGGTTTTTTTCCTTCCTCGGGGTCAACACTTAAAAACTTTAGCAAACCCCTTTAATTTTAAAAGGGCTGAACTGGGGGGGGGGTTTTTTTTTTTTCTGCCTACAAACTATGAAAAAATATGTAACAATTCCCCGCCAACTTCGACGTCTCTTTTCAGATAGACCCCATTAAACTAGGTCGCCTGTCGATCTGTAAGCGCTGGAATGCGCCTCACTTTGCCAACCCGCAATCATGCATGCCTCGATTTTTCGAATTTGCTGCGTCCCACCCCAGAACGCCCCGTATGCGCCCACTTCAGGCGCATACGAAAGTGGCGAAGGTTGCACCTTATAGTGCATCCCTGTGTCCAACAGTGGATTCGGCATGGTGAGGCGCAGTATATGCCTGAAATCAGGTTTAAATCCCGATCATACATATCACTCAAGGTGGAGTAGAGCCCTGCTCACAAGAGCTTACAATCTATAAGGCTGTATGGGTCAGACAAAGGGTGAGAAGTGCTCAGTTTACACAATGGTCCAGCATGTTTCATAAATACAGGGGAGTTTACATGAAAAGTGGATGAGCCTGCCACCAGACCATACATCAATATACAGGTAAGTATCTTTGAGTGCCCAAGTAAGGGAGTGACAAAGTGTGTGGTGGACTTAAAGAGGTTGTCTCGCTACAAAAGATAGCTTTCAAAATGCAGGGAACAGATGAAGACGTTTTCCAAATATATTGTGTTGTTCATTTTTTTGTTAAGGAGCTACAAGTGATTTTTTCACCTTCTGTGCTCTCTCTGGTTCCCCAAGTGACCGACCTGTGTACTCCTTTACCCCTGCTGTTTGTTCTATCTGATAGCAGGGAGTGATTCTCATCACACAAGTTGTGAGCCCACAATGAGAGCTTGTGTGTTATCTGATCTTTCAGACAAAATACTAATTACTCTACTGTTTACATTAGCTCAGAAGCTTCTCCAAACCTCAGAGAAGGTAATTTAAAAAAGAAAAGAACAAAAGAAAAAAAGGAAAAGAAACCAAAGGAGGAAGCAAACCCACATTCAAAAATGAGAGACAACCAAAACAGGTACTTACTTTAGATAGGTAAATGCAAACAAGTATCTTAGGTTAACATGGCACGCAAAAGTCATAAGGGTAAAATTGGGGAACACTGCTGAGCAGTTTACCATAATCCATATCCCATAGAAGCCATAATAAAAACATTGCTGTTTAAGAATGGGATAAACCCATTTATCAGTATTCATGATAACCTAATCTGACATCTGGCAAGGCATAATTTGGTAGATTGAGGGTGTTGACCTATCATCGCACCCCATAGACTCAAATTTAGATAACAATTCCTTTAAAAAAAACATTCAAGTGCTTTTAATGCTATGTCTACCCTTGTATTGTAAAGTGCTATGGAATATGTTGGCGCTATATCAATACAGATTATTATTACTGTTAGAATTATATGTGTATACAGACAGATTTTCACTATTCCAGTCAGTTTGAAAGTAGATATTAATGTAGGTTATAAAAATACGAAGATATTGGTCTGTTATTCTAGTAGTCCTTTTGTATCCTAAAGAGTGTCCATTGAACACAGGTTCAAACAAACTTTAAAAACAGAGTTTGGGGCATCAGAACCCCAAGATTTTTTCTCAACCTTATCCGCTATCTCCATATACATCCCTAACTCTTTGCTTGCAGCAGTAACCCTAACCTTAAGATTGTGTCATGTTTGTGGTGTTAATCGAGGTTTTTAGTGGGTCACTTACCTCCTACATGTAGTCAATCCAGACTCGCTTTGTTCCATCATGGTAGTTCAAACATGAAGGTGGACACATGCCTATGTTCTGAAAAAGTTATTTCCAGTCAACTCTCAAACATTAAAAGAAAACCTAGAAAACCAGAGGTGGACACTGGAGTAGTGGCTATTACAAATTAGACCATTGTGGGCAGCGACTTGAGACCCCAGACTGAGTTAGCAAGTTAAGTTTACCCTTGAACCTATATCCTAATCCTACGCTTTTGGTTTTAATGTGTTTGCCTAACCATCTTTAGACTCTCACACTTCCTATTTAGGCTGTGGGTGGTTTTGTACTAGTCTGTTACTGTAACATGACTGACAGGGAGATTTATAACCTGCAGTGCACAAGCCGTACAGAGCTCAAAGGGGTAGAAACCTTTCATAAACTTAGAGAATGAAGGTCCTGTGCTAGAGAAATCACCATGGATTGGGGAAGAGGCAAGCTTGGATGCAATCGTATAAGAGAAAGTAGCAGGAGATGATGTCGATTACCTAAGACACTTTATGTAACCAATCAATAGATATATCTTTTTTAGCTACTGACGGCGAAAGCAAGATTCAAACAGCAAAGTATTATGTAATAGTCTTTGCTTACCTTTCCTGCTTGTTAATAAGCTAATTCATGTGTGGTGAAATTTACTCCTATAAGTACCGTTAAACTACATAAATCATTCTTGAACGATCAACAAGTTACTATTGAAATAGATTCCTTATTCATATTATTCCTTGCAAAATCAGAAACAACCACAGAAATTGGTAGCAGCACTAGTAACTGGAGAGTGCCAGCTGTCAATGTGCCATCTTGACTCTTTAGATAAAAAAGCAAAAGGTCTTTATTACTTTTCTCTTCCTCCCATCACATCTAATACAAGGAACTCAATAAGCACCATGTATATAATTCAGCAGGCAGTCCCGTATATTGGTCACGCTGATCAAGACCGGGGCCGGACATGGGAGCGCAGCCCTGAAGGGAGGCCCCACATGAACCGGAGCGCCGTCTTCTAGCGTGTGGGCAGAGGAGGGGTGAAGTGTGCCACGCGGTGTTATAAAAACCACGAGCCCTCAGCAGTTAGCGGCGATTGGCAAGGACAAGTCCCACCCCCCCCCAGGGGACCTTGGATGGGGTACCGAGGGTTAGGTTTTGGTGGTTGGTGAAGGAGGGTTTTTTCCTTTGTTGTCACGTGGAGGGGGCGGGAAAAGGGGCATTTTGGGGTCAGGTAAATTGGGGGAATCAGGTTCATTGGGTCCCCCAAATTTTGATGGACCGGGCTGGCGATGGTGGGGGCTCCACAGGGCAGGGGCCTTTGGGGGCTGGTGAAGAGTGGTTACCCCTTGAGGGGGCTTTTGGGGCCCTTGAGCCGGGGGGGGACGGCTGAGACTAACTATGGAAAAAAGGGTGACAAGTTTTCGCCAGACCTTTGTCGTTTTTTTCATGGGTCCCAAAACCTAGCCCCAAGTTTTCCTTTCATTTTTTTCTGGAATGTACTGGAATATTTGGGGGGAATTTTTTGATGGGGGGGAAAGAATGGGGAGTGGTTTTATCATTTTTGGTTTTTATGTTACCTATGTTTTTAATAAAATGGTGCTGTGGACAATTCCCAACTTATCCTCATTCGTCATTGGGTTGGGAAGTTTTGGGTTGGTCATTGTTTGGAGGGTTTTACGGAAGATAGGCTTGCTTAGGGTCATGAAATTGCTTGGGAACTATTGGTTTAAAGAAACCTTAAAACCCTGGGGTGTTCAGTTACAGGTTTTAATAGAAAAAAATTTTAAGGGTTAAAAGTTCCCACCGTATAGCGGGGTGTATGTTGTTTCCCCTATACGCCCGACAGAGCTCCGGCCTGGCATCCCTTTAATTTCACGCCCCGGGATGA
>JAODAL010067199.1:0-17404 GCA_025379985.1 Phyllomedusa bahiana
CCCTTTTATCTGCCAAATGAATTTATTTAATTGTGATTGGAGTAACCTGAAAGTTGAGTGAAGGATAGGAATTAGAAGAGTGCATAACAAATGAAAGATTTTGGGGATATAATTATATAATATGATACGGGCTAACCATAACTGTTCATTTTTTGATCTCCTTCAAGTTCTTTCTGAAGAGAAGAAATAAAGAAGGGGAACTTAGCTCTGACAAGGTAGGAACATTTTCTAGTGAGTTGTATGCATAGATATTGGATAGCTGAGATGGACCATTGGAAGGAAAGACTATACTGAAGACGGAAGTGAATATGTAATGGCAGATTAACCCCTTCCCGACATAGGACGTAACCATAAGTCCTAGCGGGAAGTGCGTTCCCGCAAATGGACGTATGCATACGCACTGGCGATCGCGCGGGCTTGCGGGTGAGCCGCGCACGATCACGACATGGGACCAGCGGTATATCACCGCTAGCCGCATGCCGTATCGCCCGTAGCCGGAGTGAGCTCTGGCCGCAGGTGATTAACGCTTCATTACCGCAACCTGTCATGGTTGCGATAATGAAGCCACAGGAAGGAGGAGTGAGCTCCTCCTGCCTATTCCCGTCGGCTGCCGCACTACAGTGCGGCAGTGATCTCCTGCCTGATGGTCCCGGGAAGTGAACGGCATCTGTGATGTCACCATGCCCACACTGCATTGTGGGCATGGTGACAGTCAGTTGTCATGGCGACCAGTACACAGTACTAGTACTGTTAACTGCCTGCCTTCTAACAGCAATCAAATTATTGCTGTTAGAAGAAAAAGTAAAAAAAGTGAAAAAGTAAAAATAAATGTTAAAAGTGAAAAAAAGTAAAACACAAACATAAAAAACAAAATAAAAACACTACACCGCCGTTTTCCCTTTTACAAACGCCAAATCGCCCCCAAAAAAGATCAAAAATAAAATAAAGTACCCATATTTGGTATCGACGCATGCGTAACGATCTGCCCTATAAATCTGTCACATTAATTAACCTGCACGGTGAACACCGTAAAAAATAAAAAAAAAAAACAGTCACAGAATTGTGTTTTTTGTTCATCCCGCAACACATAAAATGGAATAAAAAGCGATCAAAAACTCAAATAAACTCCAAAGTTGTACCAATTAAAACGTCCGTTCGATCCACAAAAAAATTCCTTACACAGCTCTGTATACGGAAAAATAAAAAAGTTATGGCTCTCAGAAGACAGCGATGCATAAATAGTTTTACACAATAAACACTTTTTTTTTAAAGTGCTTCAAAATAAAAAAACTATAAAATTTGGGTATCGCCGTAACTGTATCGACCCAGAGAGTAAATCTAACTTGTCACGAATACTGCGTGATGAGCGCTGTTAAAAAATAAAAATCACTACAGTTTTGCAGTATTTTCTTCACCCTTCCTTAAACAAAAAATGGATTAAAACTGATCAAAAAGTTTTGTCCCCCAAAAAATGATACCAAAACGTCAACTCATCCCACAAAAAACAAGCCCCAACACAGCTCGGTACACCGAAAAATAAAAAAGTTATGGCTCTCAGACTATGGCGATGCAAAAACGTGTTTTCCTTTTTGAATAAAAAGGTTTTTTTTGTGTAAAAGCATAAAACCTATAAAAAAAATACAAATTGGGTATAAATAATAATCGATCAACCTGCTGATAAAACAGCATGTCAATTATACCGCACGTGACCGCTGTAAAAAATAAAAATAAAAAACACTACCAGGAATTCTGTATTTTGTTCAAAACGCCTCACAAAAACCTTAAAATGGATCAAAGCATCATATGCACCCCATAATGGTACCAATAAAAACATCAACTCATCCTGCAAAAAACAAGTCCATAATCAGCTCCATGGACAGAAAAATAAAAAAGTTATGGCTGTCAGAATAGGACAACATAAAAACACAATTTTATTAGACAAATTCTATTGTGTAAAATTTTATAAAACATAAAAAACTATATAACATTTATATCATTGCACTTGTACCGACCCCATAGTAAAGTTTTCCTGTCACTTATCCTGTACGGCGAACACTGTAAAAATGAAGCCCAAAAAACAATGGCGGAGCTGCATTTTTTCCCCCCATTTTCATAGCTCAATACTAAAATATACTATGGACCACCTGTACACCTAAAATGCACAGTACACCCCTTGATGAGATTCATAAGGGGTGTATAATCCAAAATGGGGTGACTTCTGGAAGGTTCACCTGTTCTGGTACTATTGGGGGCTTTGCAAATGCGACATGACCCCACCGAAATCTGCGTTTCCCAAAAACCAATAGCGCTCCCCTCTCCCTTGTACGCCCCTGCCATGCGCCCAAACAGCAGTTTACAGCCACATTTAAGGTATTGCCAAACTTGGAACAAATTGCTTAACAAAATTTGGGATGCATTTTTTTACAGGAATTCCCCTTTTAAAAATTCAACATTTTCAGCTAAAAAATTTCAGATTGTTTGGAAAAAAAATGTTTTCATTTTCCCCAGCCTAACACTAAAAAATTTTGTGAAAAAACCTGTGGGGGTTTTAAAATAACTCACTACACCCCTGGATATATTCCCTAAGGGGTGTAGTCTCCAATAAAGGAGTCTTTTTAGGGGTGTTTATTTAAATTTTATCCCGTAGGGTGTCCGCAAACCTGAAATGGCGCCTAAATAAAATCATAATGAAAATGAGACCCCAGAGTCCGGAGGTGCATCTCCTATTCTGGGGCTTGTGGATGAGCCAAATAGTGCACTAGGGCCACATATGGGATATCTCTGAAAACATCAGAATCTGGGGAATCAATATTAAGTTTCATTTCCCTGATCACATCTACCGAGTTCTTGTGAATAATGACTGAAAATTGAAAATCTACAAAAAAAAGTGAAATTTTAAATTTCACCAACACTTTTCTTTAATTTCTGTGAAACACTTAATGGGCTAATAGACTTCCTACATGCTGTTTTGAATACTTTAAGGGGTATAGTTTCTTAGATGAGGTCATTTATGGGGGTATCTAAAATAGAGGCCAATCAAAATCACGTTAGAACTGGGCTGGTCCCTAAAAAAAATGTATATTGCAAATTTTCTTGAAAATGTGAAAATTACTGCTAAACTTCTAAGCCCCCAAATATCATAAATAAAAAAAGACATTTAAAAAAAGATGCCAACCTACATTTGATGCTAGTATAAGCATTTTGAGTGGAAAACTATCTGTCTTACACTCAGAAATTTTTTGAAGTTTGAAAATGGAAATTTTCTATTTTTTTCACGATACTTTGATATTTTTCACAAATAAACAAGGACTTTTTTTGAATCAAAATTTCTTACTATCTTTAAAGCACAATGTTCACGAGAAACAATCTCTGAATCACAAAGGGCAGGTTAAAGTTCAAAAAATTATTCTCACATAAAGTGATCATGGCAGGGTTTAAAAAAAGGGGCTCTGTCAGAGAGGCCAAAACTGGCTCCGGCGGTAAGGGGTTAAAACCAAGAATCATTGATTTTGAATAATTGACTTTATAGTATGATACTATACCCTACGTATAACCTACTATGGCCGAATTCTTCTAAAATAGTGAGAAGTGCAGGCAATTAAAGATGGGCGAATTGATTCTAACGAAGTGGAATTCGTTTAGAATTTCAGCAAAACTTCGGTTCGGAACAAAGTCGAAGTTTTTGGGTACTTCGCGTGAACAAAGTGTGCTTTTGATTGATAAAATGGCTGCGAGCACATGGCGTTACATGGGCAAAGAACTCTGGAGGAAGAAGGGCATAGCCTGCATGGGCATGTGCTGAGATGAACCAAACAGAGACCGGCGGGATTCGTGACGTCACCGCACTATAATAAGTCCGGACGCGACGCTGGGAGCTCATACCCCTCTCACTGTACTGATCAGGAAGGTGCTGCCGCGGCTGCTTTTTTAACTGATACTAAAGAACTCGTTTTTATACAGCGATTTTTGGGGTGTCTCAGCTTGTCTCAAGACTGCTTCTCTTTAAAGTTCATTTCTGATTTGTGGGGTAAATTGGATCTGAAAATTTCCAGTAATGCGTCCAGTGCAGCTGTATATACATTTTAATGCAAACTGCTCACAGCACAATGGGAAAAATCCAAGGTGATCTAAGCCTGTTCCTGTGTATTCATTTAAAGAAACAGCAATTTTTACAATACAAATACCACATCATTTTTGGCTGCACAATTCTTTGCGCAATTTACATCCCGAGGTTAATTAAGCGTTGTTCTGCTGCTGTGGTGACTAAAATAAACCGACTTTTTCACCGGCAAAAAATACATTTTTCCTGTAGAATAATTCACAAGCGAAGGTTTTAAAAACAAGTTTTCCCACTTGTTGTGTAGCGTAAAATACACACCATTGTAACATGCTACAAAGCTCGTAGTTTTTGGTTGCTCAATTCTTTTGCGCAATTTACATCCAGGGGTTAATTAAGCGTTGTTCTGCTGCTGTGGTGACTAAAATAAACCGTCTTTTTCACCGGCAAAAAATAAATTTTTCCTGTAGCATAATTCACAAGCGAAGGTTAATTACAAGTTTTACTCTTGTTGTGTAGTGTAAAATACACGCTATTGTAACACGCTACAAAGCTCGTAGTTTTTGGCTGCTCAATTCTTTTGCGCAATTTACATCCAAGGGTTGTAAAAACTTTGTTTTTCACCGCCACAGAAGAAATTCTGTAGCATAATTCATATCCAAAGGTTAATTAAGCTGTTTGTGCTTTTATATTCAGTAAAATACACAGAGTTTTAACGGAAACATACAAGTCAATTTTTCCTGCCCATTTGTGGAGCGCAATTTATATCCAAGGGTACCCAAACTTGTTACTAGGTTCATTTGGAGTCAAATACAGGGTGTGTATTTATCATCTACAGATATCTTCATCAAACAGTGTCTGTACATTTTAGAACAAACAGTATGTCAGACAGAGAGGTGCCAGGCTCTTCACCTGCGAGTGGCAGAGGCACAAACATTACAGGAGCAGGTCGCAGCACAGCAAGGGAACGTCGCAGCAGGGGTCACTTGGTGAGGCCACAACTGCCGCGGTCATCTAGCGGCCGTGTACTGACTAGCAACCCAAGGGTTCTGGATTGGTTGACTAGGTCTTCCACTTCCTCCCAGATGACATATGACAACCCCAGCCAAGAGTCGGTGGGAACGACAGACACAACCCTTAGTTGGCATGGCCCGGGGGCGGTCAGTGGCCTCACCTGTCCTCAACCCGCTCTGTCCCATCCGTTCCTATGTGTCTGGCTCAGCGCCACTATATAGCGAGGGAACAAATTGAGGAGGGCAGTCAGCAGCTACTTGGCAGCGAAGAAATGGGGCCAATATCCACTGCTTCTTGCAGTAGGTGGCAAAGTATAGATGTGGAAAGTGGCATGGGAGGTCATGTTGTGAGGGGTCAGCCTCTGCATACCAAGACCGGTGATGAGGACATCAGTGACAATGAAACACAAATAGATGATAATGTAGCCGACCGCACTTGGGAGCCGGGTGAGGCAAGGGCTTCATCATCGTCAGGAGAAGAGGGAGTCAGCTTGCATGTCAGGAAGCGGCGCAGCCAGCAAGTGGGTTGTGTGGCCGTGAGTCAGCAGGGTAGCAGCAGTGTGAGGTCGGGAGCCAAGCGGCCACGGGGTAGAAAACCCACTTCGCAGGTCCAAGAAAGTAGCAGAACAGGGGCTCAGCGACGGTAGTAGTCACTTTGTGCGGAGCTTTGGCGGTAAAATCAGCTACTCGGCGGTGTGGGTTCTTTGCTAAGACACCGGAGGAGCGAATATGGGTAATATGTAGAATCTGTGGGTCAGAAAGTGAAGTGTGGCCAGGGAGCTAACGTTGGCACCACGCCTGCGTCAACACATGCAGCGTCACCATTCGGTGGCCTGGGAGAAACGTGGCTCTTTAGAAGTCGGTGGGCTCCATCGCCGCAGCTCCCAGCAACAACATCGTAATATACGCATTTCCAACCATCCTAAGGTGCAGAAGCTGACCGTGCTCCTGTCCAAGTTGTTGGTACTGCAGTCCCTCCCTTTCCAAATGGTGGACTCTGCACCATTCAGAGAACTAATGGCTTGTGCCGAGCCGAGATGGAGAGTTCCAAGCCGTAATTTCTTTTCCAAAAAGGCAGTACCAGCACTTTATAAATATGTAGAACAGAAAGTGGGCCAGTCCTTGAGCTTATCGGTTTGTTCCAAGGTGCACGGCAGCGAGGACGTCTGGAGCTGTAACTATGGTCAGGGCCAGTACATGTCCTTTACGGCCCATTGGGTGAATGTGCTTCCTGCCCAACAACTTGGACAGGATACGCCGCTTTCTCCTCCACGTTGTCAAACTATGGCTCCTGTGCCAATTTTCCGCCTCCTCCACCACCACCACCATCTCAGCCTCCACAAGTACTGCTCCATCATACCACATGTGTAGGGCACAGCGGTGTCAAACAGTTCTACACCTGGCTTGCCTCGGCGAACGAAGTCACACAGAGGAGGAACTGCTCCGCGTCATGCAGCAAGAAATTGATGTGTGGCTTTCTCCGCGCCAACTGCAAATCGGAACCATGGGGATGGACAATGGGAGTAACATGGTGTCCGTGCTGCACCGAGGTGGGATGGTCCATGAGCCCTGCATGGCGCATGTGTTCAATCTGGTTGTGAAAATGTTCCTGAAGTCTTCCACTGATCTTCAGAAGATTCTGAAAATGGCCAGGAAACTGTGCATGCACTTCATCCATTCCTACAAAGCCAGGAACACCCTCCTCTAATTGAGGCGGCAGAACGGCCTCCCCAACACACTCTGATATGCGATGTTTCCACCATTGGAATTCCAGCCTGCACATGATGGACCGACTGTATGAACAGAGAAAGGCCATTAACGATTTTTTGATGATCCAGGTGGACAGAGTACTCCCTGTGTAAACTCTGATGTCAGCCAGTGGCAGCTCATGCGTGACACCTGCCGTTTGTTGAGGCCATTCGAGGAGGCGACGTTATTTGTCAGTCGCCAGGACTAAGAGATGATTAACGTCATTCCACTGCTTCATGTCCTGGAACAGATGCAGAAAAATCTGTCTGGGCAGGGGACTGGAGACTTGGCGACGACATCTCGCGGCCACATGAGTCCGGTGGGGACTGAACTGGAGGGGAGGAGGACATAGGAGAAGAAGCATTTTCTGGTGAAATGAGTGGATTTTCTACCCAGGTGACAAGAGAGGAGGAGCAGGAGCAGCTGGAGGAGGTCGATGGAGATGAGGAAGATGAGGCAGATGACCCGCAAGCACCGGGGCAGTATACAGTGGAGATGGAGGCAGGGAGCCCCTCAGAGGCACTTGTGCAGAGTGCCCGCAGCATGGTGGTGTGCCTGGCTAGTGACAGCCAATAGTTAGCATCCGCAGAGGGATGACTTCTGGCTCTCCACCCTATTGGACCCTCGCTACCGGTCCAAAATGGGAGCCTTTTTCCCAGCTACTGAGAGGGAGGACAAACTCAAAATACTATAGGGAAATCCTCCGTAGTCAGTTGGCCGCTGCCTATGTGCGGCATCATCCCTCCTCTGACAGGTCTGACGGGGGGGTTCATCAGCGCTCACGTCCTACTGCCCCAGCAGCCGGGGAGAGCTGGGGGGGTAGGAGCAGTATCCAGCTCCATCAGCAGCAACCTAAGTCTGGAGTCACTGATGAGCAGCTTCCTTCATCCGCCTAGTGAGGAGGGCAGTCGCCAGCAGCAGCAGCAGGACCTGGAGCAATCCCTGACCAACAGGTGGTGGCCTACTTGGACAGCGCTCTGCAACCCAGTTAGAAGATCCGCTGGACTATTGGGCAGCCAAACTGGATGTGTTGCCGCAACTTGCCGAGTTTGCAGTGGAGAAGCTGTCCTGCCCGGCCAGTAGTGTGGCATCAGAGCGGGTGTTCAGTGTGGTGGGGGCCATCGTTACCCCAAGGAGAACCCGCTTGTCCATGGGAAATGTTAAACGACTTACCTTTGTCAAGATGAATCAGGCATGGATCAGCCAGGATTTCCACACACAATGTCCTTAGGTGTCAGACTACATCAGCCATGACGCCTCAACCAAACTGTGAGAAATGAGTCTGGGTTCAAACTACCTGCCTCAACCACTATTCTGATGCCGCCACCCGCCTGATGCCACACATCTGCTGACAGTTTCTTCATCTGCCACCAACCATCTTTACCAGGGACTGGTATTGCCACCCACCTCCACACTCTGTCATTGTGCCACTGTATGACCTTATGCTGCTGTTGCTGGTGCCGTGACATCCACACTGTGTCATTGTGCCACTCTCTGACCTCATGCTGTTGCTCCAGCCGCCGTCACCTCCACTCTCTGTCATTGTGCCACTCTGTGGCCTACTCCAGTTTTTCCCACCTCCAGAATGTCATTGTGCCACTGTCTGACCTCATGCTGCTGCCACCGTCACCTCCACTCTCTGTCATTGTGCCACTCTGTGGCCTACTACTGTTTTGCCACCTCCAGAATGTCATTGTGCCACTGTCTGACCTCATGCTGCTGCTGCCGTGACCTCCACACTCTGTCATTGTGCCACTCTGTGGCCTACTCCAGTTTTTGCCACCTCCAGAATGTCATTGTGCCACTGTCTGACCTCATGCTGCTGCTGCCGTGACCTCCACACTATGTCATTGTGCCACTCTCTGACCTCATGCTGTTGCTCCTGCCGCCGTCACCTCCACTCTCTGTCATTGTGCCACTCTGTGGCCTACTCCTGGTCGTGCCACCTCCAGAATGTCATTGTGCCACTGCCTGACCTCATGCTGCTGCTGCCGGGCCCTCCACACTGTGTCATTGTGCCACTCTGTGGCCTACTCCTGTTTTTGCCACCTCCAGAATGTCATTGTGCCACTGCCTGACCTCATGCTGCTGCTGCCGTGACCTCCACACTGTGTCATTGTGTCACTCTGTGGCCTACTCCTGTTTTGCCACCTCCAGAATTTGGCATTGTGCCACTATCTGACCTTATGCTGCTGCTGCCGTGACCTCTACACTGTGTCAATGTGCCAATCTGTGGCCTACTCCAGTTTTTCCACTTCCAGAATGTCATTGTGCCACTGTCTGACCTCATGCTGCTGCTGCCGTGCCCGTCACACTGTGTCATTGTGCCACTCTGTGGCCTACTCCTGTTTTTGCCACCTCCAGAATGTCATGTGCCACTGTCTGACCTCATGCTGCTGCTGTGGCTGCTGCTGTAACCTCCACACTGTGTCATTGTGCACTCTGTGGCCTTTTACTGTTTTGCCACCTCCAGAATGTCATTGTGCCACTATCTGACCTCATGCTGCTGTGGCTGCCGCCGTCACCTCCGCACTCTGTCACTGATGTTGCCACCTGAGCTCTCAGCTTGTTTTTTCCCAGCTTTCGCTGGCATGACTTTATCAGGAAACATTCCCGCTTGAGTTTTTTGGTCAGTTTTGCCCTCTTAAGTGCCCAGGGAATTTTATAGTGAAGCGATTCTAAGAGCGGCGGCAGTCATGTGCGTGTCATACTAAAACACAACATTGTATGAAGACCAAACCAAGCTCCCCTCTGCATATTTAAGCATGGCACAACGTTCTACAGCACCCTGCAGGCTCTGTACAGCCTGGAACGCGATTCGTCCCGAAGTAATTCGGACCGATTTTATTTTTGTCGGGATATTCGGCGAAGTGACCGAACCGAATTTTTGAGAAATTCGCCCTACTTTACAGACAATGATTTATCAATATTGGTAAAGGCCAAAGCAAAAAGGTTTATGGTGTGTGATTTATCACCTATTTTAATGGCAAATATTTCAGGGTGAGATCTAATTTTTTTTGCCAATGGAAGGGCAAAAATTAGGGGAGACAGAGGGCACCTCTGTCTGTCACCATTCAATATAAAAAAGGATTTGGAAAGTATGCCATAATAATAATGATAATAATCTTTATTTATATAGCGCCAACATATTCCGCAGCACTTTACAATATAGAGGGTATAAGCACAGACAAACCAGACATTACATTATAAAAAGCCTACTTACAAATGAGACACGAGGTGTGAGGGCCCTGCTCGCAAGAGCTTACAATCTATTAGCCATTGGCTAATACTTTTGTCGAAGGTACAGTATACAGAGCTTTAATAGCAAAGAATAAAGGAATGAAGAAACCAAATTTCGTAAAGGGCATATGTCATCAAAAAAGACCTATTATTCAATTTATGTTTTTTATGTTAAACACATTTTTAAGAGTTTTTGGTTGTGTTTTTTTTATTTTCCATATCACTTTCAATATTTTTGAAAAATTCTTAAGTCCTGCAGTTTTAAATTTGTCCGCTAGGCCTAATAATCGTCTGACACTTCCTGTTCTGTAGAGAAAGATTTTCAGTAGTCTGCTCATTATCAGTAAAAGCAGGGTTATACTGAAAGGTGACACCAATGTGTATAGCTTACACAGGATCCGCCGGCACAATAGGAGATAATCTTAACTCCCCCTCTCTGAACAGTGACTTCTTCCCAGGTCACAGAGCATGCCTAAAAAACTCTCCTATAGAAGTCAATGGGTCTTATCCAGTTCACAGGCTCCTACAGCCATGTCGCTGCTGTAAAGCATCTTTCTAAATGCTACTAAAGGCAGTGCAGGCAAGAAAGCTGTCCACACAATCATATATAAATGATCAAATTGAGAAATCTACAAAAATAAAAACGGCTAAGAAGAAAAGAATATGGATCAAGATTAGTAGTTTAATTAGTAAAAAAACAAAATTGGCGACAGATTCCTTTTAAGCATATGAAATGCAAAGTTCCAGTGAATGCGGTGAAATGCCTTTTCCATGTTGAGAGATAAAAGTACTGAAGGCATCTTTTCCGTTTCCAGTTTATGTATAATATCGATCATTCAACTGGTACCATATGAGGCTTGCCTACCTCTCATAAAACCAAACTGATCAGGTTGAGTCAGTGAGGGCAGAACTTTAAACAACCTATTTGCTATAAGTTTAGCGAAAATTGTTATATCAGGATTAAGTAGTGATATGGAACGATAAGGTATGTCAAGGGGTTTACCGGGTTTAGTCATTTTTCTAATGGTAGCCTCAATCATTTCTTTAGGAAGAGAACCTTCATTTGTCACTGAAGTGAAAAGATTGCTGAGAAAAGGACTTAAAACAGGATGAAATGTTTCATAGTATTCGTTAGAATACCCATCCGGGCCTGGCGCCTTGCCTTGAGGTAGGGAATGAATTGTACATGAAATTTTTGCTTCTGTAAAAGGTGTATTTAGTTCATGGAGATAGTTCTGAGATATAGTATGTGCATAGACACTTTTAAAGACATCATTAGAGGCTCATCTTATCAATTGATTTTTGAGATATCAATATTTCAAGCACTTTTGTAAAATCCATAGTTTAATATTATTAATTAGCAGTTAATTATTAATGACCATTCTTGAATAGACGCCAACTTTTCAAAACTAGTAGAATCCATAATGTTGTCTCCTTCTATGTAAAATGATAACCAAAAAAATCAAAATAGGAGAATCTAAATAAGGAGTAAAATCCACAATCTTAATGATTTACTTACACATGTCTTTTCAGAAATACAGCTTGACCTGAGGTGTGGGAGTGCTTTTTTGAAATATTAACTTCTGCTCATCTTAAGTGTTTGGCTTTGTCTACTTGACTGAACCATAATTAAGTGTTAGACGCCATTTGCAATATGTAACCAGGCCTGAGGAGATGAAAGCAAGGCTCCTAAATCTATTAGGGTTATGAAACTTGGTGAATACTTGTGTTATAGACTATAGTTCAATCATGTCAATACAATTGTATTAGCTCCTACATGTGCCTTCAAAAGCAGATCATTCTGCATATAAACTCTCGATGAACTCCAAGTCATTTATCCCCTTCTTCTCTTTCTCCAGATAGTTGATATAAATGTATATTGAGTTGACTGTTTGTGATTGTTGTCAGTGTATGTCCTGTTTATTAACTTGAAGTGAGGAAATCTGTACTTCAAAGCGGTAATTGACAACTGCAGAAAACATGAACATTCTGGCTTCCTAGCTAGATCTTACATCATGAAACATTGGCCCACATTTACTACTGCTGTCTAAAAGGTAATGTAAACTTAAACAGTCTAAAAATGCACCAGAGTTATCACAGTGGCTCATGCTGTTTGATAAATGGAGCACATCTTTAGACTTGACTAGCTTTAAAGACAAACTATTAGTTGTCATACTTTTTATGCCAGAGTTTTGCCATGTTTTTGGCGCAGCTGTTCACACCCCTACCTGCAGAGCCACAACCACTTTCCACAAGTCCACACCTCCATGTCGGAGAGGTCACAAAAGTGTCTAAAACCCATAATGTGTCTGCGACACGCTGCAACATGCTGCACCAAGAACTGTGCCACTTTTTGTCGTAGTTTGTGACACTTTTCTACTGCAATCACAATAGTAAATGCGACTCATTATTTTTATATTATGAATATTTGCTAATTTCTTTATTTTGAAATTCCTGTAAAAATAATATTAAATACAGAACATTTGACTACATTTAATTTACATTTATCCATTTTTTAGTGGATGTGGCTGGGTAAATAAAGCTCAGAAGTATAGTATGTTTCCAGAACTTGTCAGGTATAACACAGATGCAACCTATAAAGTAGAGCTCTAAAACGGCTTATTGTATTAGATAAGATGCAGTCTTGCATTATTGCATGTGATCATTACATTTAAATAGTACAGTAGTACAGTATACGATATCGCAGTAAAAGAAAAACCTGTAATAAACCCACTAATTATCTTGTTACAATTATACCTGTCTAGAGGTAGACTATACAGCAAGAAAGCAGTCAGTTTTTTTTTATTTATTATATTCTTGCAAAATATAGAAAAATGTACTCTTAATTTTATTATTTTTAATATAATTAATGGCAAGTTAAAAAGATAACCCAGTCAGTTCTTGAAGTGAGTGTGTTGGAAGCAGGAAAAATGGGCAAGTATAAGCACTTTGACAAACTGTAATAGACAACAGGGCAAGATTATTTCTAAAATAGCAAAGTTTGTGGGGTGTTTATGATATGGAGTTCCTGGGCCCAAACTGGCAATCTGCCCAACAGGGCAGATTCCTGTTGGGCCATGCTGCCTGCTAAATATTGTTTAGCACCTGCTCCTAGTAATTTATGAACTACACTTCCTATTTTCTTTATGTAGTAGTCTGCACCCTGCTCTGATGAAGCCCAGCAGCCCCCACACAAACCTGTTCAGTATAGCAGTGAGCTGCCAGTTCTGAGCAGTCATGAAGACTGGACCCAGTAAGAGGCTGAGATATGAGCCCAGAGCTGATCCTGGGACAGCAGGCAGTTCTGTGCACAGAAAACTTTAGCAGCTGATCCTTTCCTGCCTAATCTGTGAGAGAAAACACAGGCAATCCTATCACTTCAGCAGTTCAGCAAGGAGGGTGAGTTTATGAAGATGGTCTCCCCATTCATGTCCTCCCATCCCTCCCTTTCACATTTTTCCTTACCCATAAAATGCTTCTCTCCTCCTCTACATCTTCCCTTTTTTGTGCTCCCCTCCCACCTTCATATGATCACCTCTTCTCACCTCTTCCTTCATGTTCTCCCTGACCACTTTTATATCATCCCATATACCTTCATGTTCTCCCATCCACCTTTATGTTCTCCCTCTTTCATGCCCTCTGATCCTCCCTTCTCATTCACTACCCTCTCCCTTAATGTAGTGTCCTACACATTTGAAAGTCCTGTTCCCTTAATGTGCACTCATTCTCTAAACTTTTGTTCTTGCAACTTGCTCCCCACCCTGCCACTTTAGGGACCTTTCTCCAGACAGGAAACAGAAAGTGTATCAGTCATGGATTACATGCACTTCCTTTCTCTGTCTGGAATATATATTAAGATCCGCCCCTATCTGAATCTGAAATGCAACACTAATAAATACAGTACATATTAGTGTTGCATTTCAGATTCAGATAGGACCGGACCTGAATTTGCTGGTGATCAGGGTAAAACTGACCACATGTTGAAAGATTTCTTACTGAGTTGTCTTTTTCTGACCTCCGATGAGGCCTTAACTCCTTAAAGATGTAGTGATTTTCAAGTTTTTATGTTCCTTTGATTTCTTTTTCTTACTGCCTTTCAACAGCCTTAACTTTTTTCCCCATCAAATTCAAGGCTTGTTTTTGTGGGACAAGATGTACTTTTATTGGTACCATTGAAGGTACCATCTAATGTACTTGAAAACCGGGAAAAAAAAATATTTGTGGGGTGGAAATTGAAAAAAAACTCAATTGTCCCATTTCTGTGGGAGTTTCATTTTAAAGAGTTTAGTGTGCTATCTGTATCCTGCTGGTCAGAACAATTCTTGTGACCCCAAACTTTTTAATTTTTTTCAAAATTCATGCTGTAGTATCATTTTATGCAGCAGTTTATTCCTCACTTCTCACCTTGGTGTCACTCATAGTCATCCTTACCAAGAAGGGCAGCAACTCTATGCTGTGGACCCCCAATGCTGAGGACTTCTACTACTGTCTCAAGAGAGCTTTTGTATCTGCAACAGTATTACATAGCCAAGATCCGGAGAAGTTTTCTTTCTTGAGGGGGAAACAGTCCTGTCCAACATAAATGATAAAGGCAAGAGCATTACTTGTGTGTTTTCGTCCAAGACCTTCCCCCCACAGAGATTTGCTACACCATGAGCTACTAGCCATCAAGTAGGCATTAGAAGAATTACACCATTTATTGGAGGGAGTTCAACATCTTGTGATCATTTATAGTGCAGGTGGCACAAGGTTTAAACTCTTGCAAAGCTCATTGGTCACTCCAAAGCTCATTTTGCTTCCAATTTTATTTCATGCTACATTTACAGCCCACTGGAAAGAATATTAAAGCAGGTGCACTGTCCCGATCGTTGGACGTCTCTAACCAAGTCTTTGAGCTTCAATACATCGCAGTCCCTGAATGCCTGGTTTCCATTGATCCATTTTCTGGAAATTACCCCTTGAAGACTTTTGTTTGCACAGGACAAAAGAAAGAAGATACTAACTCCTGAAACTGCTGTTGCTCTAGCACTGCCACTTCTCAGATGTTCTGCACCGGTCCCTCACTGATGACTTCCCCTCCATCATTCATGTGTTGCTGCAGCTAGTCAGTGGCCTCAGTGGTCACATAAATGCAGGCAGAGACTATTATGGCCTGTGATTTGTTACAGTGTTACCTGAATAATACCGTAGATGTGACATAATTTTTGAGGGGCTATTGGGGAACACCAGTGTAATAGTAGCTTCACTATCACTTCTTTTCAGTATTTTAATACTCACAGGCTGTAGGGGATTTTTAAAAATGTCGTTGTCATGAACAGCTCTGTTCATTGGTCACCGGGTCAGGATCCTCTGGCCGCAGTGACCAATCCGCGACCCGATATGTGACATATACCTGACCTAGGGGTAGATAAGAGCAGCTGGATAACGTTTCACAGACACCTCTTGTCCACGCAGGCACATGGAGTGAGAGTTTAGAGTCCACGCGACCGCTGGCGTGTACAACACTCGCTCAAAACACTGACCGGCTGATAGACCCCTTTTTACTATCACCAGTGAAACAGAGCTGTGCCTGCCCGCTAGACTGCCACTAGTTCCTCGTTAGATATAATCTCAGTCCATTTACAAGATTATATCGGGCCAAAAACCGGCCTGGTAGTGTATAATGTAAAACTGAGGACACAGATGTGGGGATTCGTGGATCAAGATAAGAGAGCAGCCCAAGATTAAATTGAATATTTAATTGCCTTAAGGGCAGACTAGACAAGATAATACATACAGTAAATACAAATATATAAAAGTCAAAAATGCAATTACTGGTGTGGGTTAGAGACAGAATAAAGCAGATAAGTCAGTTACTGTGAAGCCACAGCGAGCGTTTGACCCCAGTGAGTTCCGGGTTCCTTCTGATATTCTCCATAACCTCCCTCAAAAGACAACAACGTGTGGTTCTTTGCAAGCCTTTTTAACCCTAGCTGGTAACTGCCCCTCACACCAACTTACGCCCTTTGGGATGGCTCGATGCCTGCATCTCTACTCCGGGCTGAGTAACCAGAATGGGTCCTAACTTCTCCCAGGTATGTCTCAGAAAGGAGGCGCTGCTATTTTTGGACCCAGCTGGGACCAGCTACATTCTGATACCAAACATGGCTTGGCTGCCAGGTTTCTAGTAGATGCTCTTGGTTTCTTCTAACCTCTAAGTCCCAGGAAGGAGGGAGATGCACAAAGGTGTTGTCTTTCCCGAGATCCAAAAAATAAACGGATACGAAAAAATATTGTATCCCAAAAATTCCATATGTAACTTCATTTCCAGGGTGAAACCTATTTCCCTTTGATGATTAGCCCTTTTGAAGAAATCTCTACCTTGGCCCCTTAGAGGCTGGCTAAGGTGTGAACGGAATACTAAAAGGGTTTTTAGGGTGGGATCCCGCTGAGAGTGGCTTTCCTTTGGCTGGCTAGATTTGGAGTAAGCGAGTAATTAATTTCCTGTGGGAACAGATTCTGAGTGAGGCCTGGCATTTGATTTTGAGGCCTTGGATCCAATTTTAAGTTCATCACAGTCGGTCAATCTTTTAACATGTAAAACCATTGCCTCCTTTTCTATTTGGAGATATTCAGACATGTAGAAAAATTCATATCAATTTTAGGGCAGATTTTGCATTAAGCAAAAATAAAGACATATAATAATAGATAACAGTGGATGTCATCTAACAAGCAGTATAGCTTTGAATCTGCATCTATTTTACCACTGGCAATTGCTGCCTTTATTTTCATTGCTTAGAAATGATTGAATGTAAGGAGTCATTGCAGATAGGAACATGCCTTTGGGGAACATGCATTAATTTTTTTAAATTTCTGCTTCCCACAGTATGATATGCCCCCCCTAATAATACAGCACAACATTCACACAATGGCAGGAGTGCATACATATTCATGTGTTTAATGATAAACATGTTAGTATGCATCTCAACATACTAATCAGAGCAAACAAGAACCATGTTTATTTATATCCAATGATTTCATTGCAGTAATGGCAGATTGTTGGCCCTTGGCTCTATTATTTCCAGGTCTTGATGTGTCTCTCTTCATATTTGGACTTATTTGTAGGGGAAAAAAGAAAGGGATGTCAAATCTACCTGATAGCCATAAGAGAAAGCGCAATGCTTAACTTAGCATAATATTATCTGTGTCTCCCTACAATCAGCTTTGGAAATACGCAAGTATTTGTGTGTGATAATAAGATTGTTGCCGAAGACAAGGGGCAATTATATGTCTCACTTACTAGCACAGGTTAGTGTGACAAGATGCCATGGATGCTCTCTTTCTTCATATACAGTAATAAATTTTT
>JAODAL010067200.1:0-17404 GCA_025379985.1 Phyllomedusa bahiana
GAAAAAAATAGGCAATGTGCTCTGGGAACCGGGAAGCGAGTGCAGTTTTTTTGTTTACTGTAAACACGGGGGGAAATTTGTTTTCCAAATCTTTGGGGCCTTTAAAAGCAAAAAAAGGGAGGCAGGGGAACAATATTGCTCTGTATCCCTCTTATCTTGGTGCCAGCGTACTAGAGGTGCTGCGGAATTTATCGTCATTATCCCTGGCAGCACTTGAGCTAAGTATCAGTTTATTTATCTAATTTTGAAGTACATGTTTTGTGATATATGCGTTGATATAGCTTTATTCTTTTTCCACAGTGAGAGAAATTTTGAATCCCCTGATGAACCTAGAATTGTATGGGGGAAACGCGTGGGGAAATACCCTGGGATTTAAAGGTGTTTATACACGCATGTAGTGACATTGTCTGTCCATAAAGCGGAGCCGCTCTGTATCCGGGCGATACTCCACTGGCAGATAGTGCACAGTATGCTGTATCATCTAGGTATGTAGTGGTAATGTATAGGGGTTTAGATATTAATATTTTTTAAAAAAGATAAGTAAAAGTTATGCCCCCGCATAGGCCCTATGATTGTGCTATTGAACTATTGCCGGGGGTGAGATTTCCCAAAGGCAGGATATACAATCTGTCGGGGCCAGAAAGACTTGCTAGAAGCAGAAATAAGCGAAAGTCTCCAGAAGGGTCATATCCGCCTTTCTGTGTCCCCTATGGGTGCGGGGTTCTTTTCGTTAAGAAAAAGATGGTAGCCTCCCATGTATTGACTACCGGGAACTGAACAAGGTTTAAGGGTTTAAAAAAAAAAAACAATACCCTTTACCTTTAATTCCAGATCTGTTTAATCAGATTCAGGGAGCCAAGTGGTTTTCAAAATTGGACCTGAGAGGGGCTTATAACCTTATTCGGATTAAAGAGGGGGACGAATGGAAGACATCATTTAATACCCCCGAAGGTCATTTTGAATACCTTGTTATGCCTTTGAGTTTAGGGCAATGCTCCCCTGTTTTCCAGACCTTGTAAATGATGTTTTCCGGAACTTATTGGTCATTGTATGGTCGTTTATCCGGATGACATTTTGATTTACTCGCAGGACTGGGTTTTCGCACGTAAAACATGTGCGGCAGGTTCTGCAGATTTTAAAGGGTTCAATAGTTTATTTGTCAAACTTGAGAAATGTGTTTTTGGTGTTCAAGAGGTACCTTTGCTGGGATATATTTTATCGCCTGATTCATTTCGTATGGATCCGGGAAGGTCCAGGCAATTCTTGATTCATTTCGTCCTTCCTCCTGAAAGCCTTACAGCGGTTCCTAGGTTTCGCTAATTTTTAAATCAAAAATTTTTATTCGAATTTTTTCTGTGCTCGTCCGGCCATTGACTGATATGACTAAAAAGGGAGAAAATTTATCAGTAAGTGGCAACCCGAGGCCTTAGAGGCATTCGGGGAAACTTAAGCATGTTTTTTCCCGGCCCAGGTGCTGTTTCAAGCTGACCATACCAAGCCTTCGTGGTGGAAGTAGATGCTCTGAGTTTGGAGTAGGGGCGGTTCTGTCTCAGGGGTCAGCTGCTCTGACTAAATCTCCATCCTGTGCCTTCTTCTCTCGTAAATTTCCCCCCGCAGAGAGGAATTATGATGTTGGGAACCGAGAATTTTTGGCTTTTTAAGTGGGCCTTCGAGGAATGGCGCCACTTCCTCGAAGGTTGCCCAACACCAAGTAAAGGTCCTAAACTGACCATAAGAACCTGACCTTTTTAGAGAGTGCTGAGAGGTTAAACCCTCGTCAGGCACGTTGGGCATTATTCATTCACCGCTTTAACTTTGTGGTTACCTATAGACCAGGTTCTAAGATTGTTAAAGCTGACGCATTGTCAAGAAGTTTCTGTGCCAGTCACTCTCTCGGGATTATCCGGTGTCCATTTTACCCAAAGAGACGGTGGTCTCAGCTACTTCCCCCGTTTTGGGCCACTGAGATCAAGACCCACCAGGAGTTGAGACCTGTGATTGCCCCGTTTCAAAAGGGTCTTTGTTCCCACCCGTTTCGGTTACTTTATTAAAAGAATTACTGATTTTTGTATTATCTGGACATCCCCGGAGTGGCTGGCACTAAGAAACTTATTTCCGAAATTATTGGTGGCTATCCTTGGGCTCGTGATTGTGGGGGCCTATGTGACAGCCTGCGACATCTGTGCTCGGGCAAAGGTTCCCAGAAACTCGGCCTCCTGGTGAACTTTGTCCCCCTGCTATACCGGACCGGGCCATGGACTCACATTTCTATGGTTTTTATGACTGATCTTCCTACCTCTGAGGGTAACACTGTCATTTGGTTGGTTGTTGATCGTTTTAGTAAGATGTGTCATTGATTCCATTAAAAGCATTACGTCGTCCAAAAAGTGGCTGAGCTTTTTATTAAAAATATTATTAAACTGCATGGGTTACCCGAGAATATTGTGTCTGACAGAGGAGTTCAGTTTGTCTCATGTTTTTGGAGAGCTCTCTGTAAGGCTCTGGGAATCACCCTGTCCTTCTCCTCTGCCTTTCATCCTGAGACTAATGGGCAGACGGAGAGAGTGAATCAAACTGTTACGCAGAAACTCCGGTGTTTTGTCTCCGATCAGCAGGGAGACTGGGTTAAATACTTACCTTTGGGCGAGTTCGCGATAAATAATAGGATAGTAGCTCGTCTGGTGTTTCGCCGTTTTTCTGCAACTATGGTTCCACTCTAGACACTCATCATGGTCCGGTGTTACTTCTGATCACAGTGGGGTGGATGCTATCCTTAATGATCTGAGCACAGTCTGGGCCCAAGTTCAGAAGAACTTGGTGAATGCCCAGAGCATCCAGAAGGAGATAAGTGATAAGAGACGTCTTTGTTCTGGAGGTTTTAACGTTGGGGATAAGGTGTGGTTGTCTACCCAAAATCTTCATCTAAAGGTCCCTTCGGGGAAGCTGGCACCGCGCTTTGTGGGTCCTTATATCATTTTGGAACGAATTAATCCTGTGACATACCGCCTAAAGTTACCCTCTGGTTTCCATGTACATAATGTATTCCACTGTTCTCTCCTTAAGAGGTACGTGCCTTCGGTTATTCCACCTCCCAAACCTCCTCCTCCAGTTGAAGTTGAGGGGGAGTTGGAGTATGAGGGTTTCTCAAAACCTGGATTTCTCGAAGAGTGCAAAACTAGTTACGTACCTAGTGCACTGGAAGGGATACGGTCCTGAGGAGAGGTCGTGGGTTCCTGCTAGATCGATTCATGCAAAGGCCCTTATTAGGGAATTCCACAAGGCTCATCCAGAGAAACCCAAACCAGGGGAAGGTCCGGTGACCCCTCCTAAAAGGGAGGGTACTGTCATACGTCCAGGCAGGCAGCCTTCTGTTTATGTGCGAAAAACGCCCAAATAAGGGTTAAACCCTCTGCTTGGACCGACGCCCTGGGAGAGTTGCTGCTTTGGAGCCAGGAGTGACAGCTCTGCAGCCTCTCCCACAAGGGATGTTGCGATCAGGCCAATCAGAGGGCCCGGACGCCGCACCAGTCAGCTGCTGTGGCGGTGTCCAGGAAAACTATTTATACTGGCAGTCCCCTCAGGCTTTGCCTGTGATAGGTTCCCCCTGTTGTTTCCTGGTGTGTTGTTATATTGCTTCCTCTGTTATTGACCTCGGCTTGCCTTGACTTCGTGTTGGACTCTGTCTATGTACTTCGTTCCCGCTCGTGTATGACCCTCGGCTTGTTTCCTGTTTATTCTTCGGATTCTGTTTGTGGCTTTGGCGTTATTGACCGTTACCGACTCGGACCGTTTGACCTTGCGTTTTCCCTGACGGCCCTGCACTTAGTAGCGTAGGAACTGTCGTCCAGTTGGGGTCTGCCATCTAGGACAGCATGCCAAGTAGGCAGGGACAGTGGGCTGGGTGGCAGTCAGGGCCCACTGCACCTCCTCTGACGTGACAAACACTATATAAAATACAGGGGTCACACACCTTGAAAAGTGAGGGCAATCCAAAAAAGCCCTACATATTTCCTTTAAGCAAGACAATCTAAATATTGCAGTTGTTGATGGCTTGATAACCATCTACACCTTCAGAAAAATTTTTGCAGACAAAAATGGTTACTTTTTAAAAAAAAACAAACATAAATTCTATATGAGTGCCTTAAACTTAATTCGAAGCAGAGTTTCACACATAAAAGCTATGATAAAATAATAGATAAGTGTATGCAAAGTTATATACAACAGTCATCTAGTTCAACAAAAGCTTGTGCTTTCAAAAACACTGAAAAAGAGCCCATTAAACATTTGGCTGTCATCCACAAATGTGTAGAAATAATACAAAATAATATTAATATAATATTAAAAAGACATAATATAAATATATAAAAATGTATATTGTACAGTATAAACAGCTACAATGCTATCAAAATCTCCTTCTTCGAACAGCACACAGCATACTGTGCATTTAACCATCCAACAACTCAATTATTAATATAAACAATTTTGCATTCAAAATTAACTAAAGCAAAAATGTTACTAAAATTTAAAGCAGGGGAGAAGTTCAGGCATAGCACACTTTTGGTTATTTTAACATCTATCCTCCTATACAAACTGTCGTATTTTTCAGACTATAAGTTGCAAAGGGACCATAATAGACACCTGGGTGTTAGAGGCGAAAAAAATTGAAGCCAAAAGTATGGCTGAAGTATAGTTTTTGTTGGTATCATTTTGGGATAGATGCGACTATTTGATTACTTTTTATTCCAATTTTTTTGGGATATGAAATAAGCAAAAAAAAACACAATTTTGATGTTTGGAATTTTTTTCTTCTATGGTGTTTAGCGTATGGGATAAATGATGTTATATTTTAATAGATTGGACTTTTACGGACGTAGCGATACCAATTATGTGGTAATTTTTTTCTTTTTTCATTTGTAAAACAGCAAAAGGAGGGTGATTTAAACTTTTAATATTTTTTTTATTATTTTTACTTTGGCAGCTGCGGAAGCCTGCATGAGGCTTCCTGCTGTCATGGCAATCGATCAGAGGGAGGAGCGGTGCGCAGCTCCTCTCCTCATTCAGCTAGACGCTATGGCATTTAAAGTGTTAACAGCAGGGATGGAGCTGACTCCATTCTTGCTGTTAGTGGGGCTGCTGGCTGTACTGATTAACCCCTTAAACCTCGCATCGTTCCTCTCAAGTCTTCTGTAGGCCCGAGATGGTGAATTTGGACTATATGATCCACCCCTATGTTCCCCCCAAATTTGGGGGGAAAAAGTGTGTCTTATAATCAGAAAAATATGGTAACCCTTATGAATATTCCTAAATCCCTAAACCTCATTGAATGTGTTAACTAAGTATGCTTTCAAACAAGTGGACAATGAATGTTATTTTGTTGCCCCTGTGTTACGGATGCAACACTTGAACCCCTTGTGACTTATTACGGTCACAGTTAGGGCACCATAATGCTGGTTCAGATAAACTGCAGTTCTGTTTGTTGTATTTGTAATACAGGCACGAAAAAGCGCTAGAAATTGGCCAAATCCTGTTTAGTGATGAGCGATTACGTTGACTATCGTCATCGGGTCGATAGTCGATATCGGCGATTATCAATAAGATATCCGATAGTCGATAATAGATTATCGCCGATGACCATTAAAGTCTATGGGAGAGGAACAACACCTTCATTCTTACACCCAAACAGGGATGGAGAAGCTGGAATTAACATCCACAACAGTCAAATGGATACGTGCTACATCTTAGGCAACACACTTAGGTTATAAAAGCCACAGAAAAAAAATCACAGACCATTCACTATCCCTGTCTTGCACCACAGCATGACCCTTAAACCTGCATGACCCACAAATTAAAAAGTGCCAGAAGGCAGTATGATTTGAACCATCATTTTACTTGAACTGGACATTGAATATCCCTGTCCTGGAACGCAGCATGAGCCCCAAACCTGCATGACCCCAGATTAAAAAGTGCCGGAAAAAGGAGTCTTTCAACCACCATTTTAGTTGAACTGGACATTAACTATATCTGTCCTGTACCGCAGTATGACCATTAAACCTGTCTGACCCACAGATTAAAAAGTGCTGGGAAAAGGAGTCTTTCAACCACCATTTTAGTTTCACTGGACATTGACTATACCTGTCCTGGGCCACAGCATGAGCCCCAAACCTGCATGACCCCAGATTAAAAAGTGCCGGAAAAAGGAGTCTTTCAACCACCATTTTAGTTTCACTGGACATTGACTATACCTGTCCTGTACCACAGCATGACCCCTAAACCTGTTTGACCCACAGATCACAAAGTGGCACTATGCTATTTTGTACAGTGACTGTCATTTAGTATATTTTTTGGTAACTGACATTTGTTTACAGAATTTATTTAGGGAAGTTTTATTTATAGTTTTACATTATTATTTTACATTATTATCATTTTGCTTTTTTTTCAAGTGTGATAACATACAACATACACCCCTCCCTGCAGTTTTTAAAGGTATTTTTTACATGTGTAGATGTGTTAATTCGTCCGCACACCCCATAAGTAATAAAAATGTCCTAATCATCCCCAAAAAACTTCTTAGTTGATAAGACATTTTCCTTCATGGCTTCTGAGAGTGATTCATCAAATAAATTCAATGGTTTAATTTTTCCTCCAAATCCTTCTTCAGTGATTAGGGACAGACTACCCTGGAGATCAAATGATGCGACCCCATAGTGACTCCAGCCCCAGAAAATTTTAAGCCTCAATTGTGAAATTTGTGTCCAGCCCTGGGGACCTTTTTGACACTACTTAACCTCACAGAAAACACCCCGAGGTCCGCACCGCTGCTTGTCAGGCCATGTGTCACTTCGTACTACGTAATGGCATTGCGCTGCTCCCACAATCGCTGGAGCATGTGGAGGGTGGAATTCCAGCGTGTTGCCAAGTCAACAATGAGACGGTTGACGGGGAGGCCGAGCTGACACTGCAACGCAGCCAGGCGGGATGAAGCAGGGTGCGAACGTGTGAACTCAGACCTCAAGCCTTCCTCAGCAGGCAGTCCAGACCCGGGTAGCGCTTTAGAAATTTCTGGACGACGAGGTTCATGACATGTGCCAGGCAAGGGATGTGCTCCAGCCTACCGATCTTAAGGGCGGCCAGCAGATTTCGCTCGTTATCACACACCACCTTGCCTTGTCACCCAGCCAGCGCTCGGTCTCATTGCGGAGAGCCGTCCACAGCTCCTGACCTGTGTGTGGACGGTCTCCAAGACAGATTAATTTCAACATTTTCTGGGCACGTTATACCACCAGAGGACCTTGGGGGAAAGAGCCCTGCACCATCCCTGCAGTTTTGAAGAGCTTGCACCGAGCATGAGAGCCACCGTCACCCCCAGAGACATCCACCCAGCTCACCCAGTGAGCTGTCACAGAGATATAGCGGCCTTGGCCGTGCTTACTAGTCCATGTGTCGGTGGTGAGATGGACTTTTCCGGACACAGATGCAGACAACGCGCTTGAAATTTTAGATGACACATGGCTGGCCAGGGCAGGCACGGCTTTTCTGTCAAAGAAATGCCTGCTCGGCATCTGGTATTGGGGGCAGGCAAGGGCCATGATGTGGCGGAAACCATCTGTGTCCACCAGACGGAAAGGCAACATTTCCAAGGCCAAAAGCCTGGCAATGCCGACATTCAGGCTTTTGGCTTTGGGATGGTTTGGGTTAAAGTGTTTCTTCTGCTCCCAAACCTGGAAGACAGAAGGCTGGCTGCTAGACTGGCCGCTGTACGGCGTGCAGGTCGTTAAACTGGCGGGAGGAGAAGGGGTAGGATGGGTCTCTGGTGGTGCTGGTGGTACTCGGGCGACGGTGGAGGCTGAAGCGGAGGCTTATCCCTGATCATGACTCTGAGAGACATGGGCAGCTGAGGAACGCTTGGTGGTGTCTGAGGAGGAGGAGGAGGCGGAGACAGAGGGTGTGACAGTGGTTGGAAGCCCGGCGTCAGTCTGGCCTTTTTTGGCCAAGTGTTGCCTCCATTTCAACTCATGCATTCGCTGCATGTGACTAGACATGTTGGTGGTGGTTAAACACCTAAGATTCTTGCCTCTACTTATGCGTTTACGGCAAAGGCGGCATATGACATCACTGGGTGAATCAGAGGCTTACTCAAAGAAGGCCCAGGCTTGAGTGGTCCTGGACCTTTTTGACAGCTATAAGCGAGGAGCGGGGTTTCCGCTGACCGTGGGCTTGCGGAATCAATATCAGCAGGACCTTCTGCGACCCGCCTTCCTCCCTTTTTGAGGCGGGACCCTTACTGACACTACCCCCATCGCTTCCTCCGCGTCCATTGATGAAGTGCTCGCAAGCAAATTCTGCTGAAAAGACACGTTGGATCCGCATGTCGTCATCATCATCATCAACACAGTGACTTCGTCCGTCCTGACATTCTGCAACCAGGAGCTGCGGGCAACAAGCAAAAGGGACTGTAAGGCGTTTGCGCGACCGCACGTGATTTTTTGCCGATGACCGCTTTCTTCTCGACTCCTCTGATGGCATCAGGTAACTGGGAGTCCAGCAAGAAAAATCATCCTCTTTGGCCTCTTATCTTTTAGACATGCCATCGACCCCAACCGCATTTTGTCAAGAGAGGTCCTTTCAGAAAATGGATTATCCACAGTGGTGGGATAACGAGTTGACACTTGGGCTGCCTCCTGCTGTCATGTTGGACGGGATGATGATGAAGCTGATGACGACATTTGTGGCCGAGACAGGGATGAACGATGAGGTAATGACTGATGGATGCAGTTGCATAAATGCACATGAAGAAAGATTGGCGAAGCTGTCGATTACTGGATTCACAGGCCCTGACCCAGCAATGACATTCCTGACGGTCCTGCACCCGACAAACCACTGGCTTGCATGTTGTCGCCAGCCACGGGAAGGGAGCACCTTCTCTCATACCTCTACCTCCATGTCCACCCCCCTCTTTTGCTCGCTTACCACAGCATTTCGCTCCATGTTAAGAAAGATAAAATTTGAGAGGGTATGGAAGAGTTTTGGAACTCTCTTATTAAAAGACGGCAAAATCACAGCTATCGCAACACCCTCAAATCAAAATAAAATGCCTGGATTGGAAAAATAGCATGCAAGTGGCTCTATCAACAAAGCTGGACTGGGCAAAAGTGCAAAAACACGTATCTGAAATGATAACGGATAATAAAAGGTATTTTGGTAACTATCAATCACCTGTGTAACTACCAATTGCCTGTATTGAAATATAACCTGAAGGTAGGCTCAATCAAACTAAATCTGACTGGGCATAAGTGCAAAAAACAAAGTATCGGAAATGTATACGATAATAAAATTATTTTTGCACCTATCAATTCACCTGAGGTGACTGACACAATTGCTGGATTAAAATTTACTGCAAGGTGGCTCTATCAACAAATCTGGGACTGGCAAAAGTGCAAAAAACCGTATCGAAAATGTATACGTATATAAAAGGTATTTTTGGCACCTATCAATTCCACCTGAGGTGACTAAACAAATGCTGGATTCAAGTTTAACCTGCAAAGGTGGCTCTATCAACAAATCTGACGGGCAAAAGTGCAAAAAACACGTATCTGAAATGTATATGGATAAATAAAAGTAGGTTTGGCACCTATCAATGTCACCTGTGGTGACTACACAGATTGCTGTGATTGAAATTTACTGCTAAGGTGCTCTATCAACAAATATGGACTGGGCAAAAGTGCAAAAAACACGTATCTAAAATGTATATGGATATATACAAGGTATTTTTTTGGCACCAAAAAAAAAAAAAAAAAAAAAAAAAAAAAACAAAAAACAAAAAAAAATAAAAAAAAAAAAAAAGAAAAAAAGAAATAAACAAAAAAAAAAAAAAAAAAAAAAAAAAAAAAAAAAGAAATTTAAAAAAAAAAATTTTTTAATATCAATTCACCTGTGGTGATAACAATTGTTTAAATGAAATTTAACTGAAAAGTGGCTCATCAAAAAATATGGACTGGCAAAAGTCAAAAAAAAATATTGAAAGTAATGGATTTTTAAAAAGGTATTTTTTGGCAAAACAATTCCCCTTTGGGGTGACCACAAAAATTTCTGTTTCAAATTTAACTGAAAGGTGGTTTATCAACAAATCTGGATGGGCAAAAGGGCAAAAAACACGTATCGAAATGTATCGGATAAAAAAAGGGTTTTTTTTGCACCTATAAATTTCCCCTGGGGTGACTACACAATTGCTGGTTTAAAAATTTAAAACTAAAAAGGTGGCTCTATCAAAAAATCTGGACTGGGAAAATGAAAAAAAAACACGACTAAAATGAAACGGATAATAAAAGTATTTTTGGGCACCTATAAATTCCCCTTGGTGACACACAATTGCTGGATTCAAATGAAACTGCGGGGGGGCTCTACAAAAAAATCGGACTGGGCAAAATGCAAAAAAACGTACTAAAATGTATAGGGATAAAAAAAGGGTATTTTTGGCCCTATAAAATTCACCTGTGGTGACTACAAAATTGCGGATTAAAATTTTAACTGCAATGGCTTAACAACAAAGCTGGACGGCAAAAGGAAAAAACGATCTGAAATTAAGGGATAATAAAAGGGTTTTTTTGGCCCCTAAAACCTGTGGTAAAAAAATTTGCGGGATTCAAAATTTAACTGCAAGGGGGGCTCTATAAACAAAGCGGGCGGGCAAAATTGAAAAAAACCCCTATCTGAAATTATACTGATAATAAAAGTGGGTTTTACACCTAACAAATGGACCTGAGTTACTAAAAAGATCTGATCCTAAAAAGTTAGGTGCCCAAACCAAAGTAATTTTTTAACAGAAACTGTTAAAAAATTAAAGCTTTTTGCAATGTAATGTCTCAATACAATATCCTATTTTTTAAAAAGACTTGTCTGTGTTCGCCCGGGGGCCCCCCCCCCCCCCCCACTTCCCCCCCGGATTTTACACGGTAGTGCTCCTTTAAAATTCTCTCCTAATTCCCTAAATCTGCAAATCTATGATCTAACTAAGTGCAAAGGATCACAGCTAAAAGTAGAGCTTTCCTTAACAAATAAATAATTTCGCTAGCTTTTGCACAGAGGCAGACGCACGTCCTACTGTTTTTGAGATATGACACCACTGATCAGACAGGAAGGGCGTTTATGAAAAACGAGGCATGTATTTTTCCACCCAATGAAACATAACATCCCAGTAGACGTCGCACACCCAGCTCACCCTGCTCTATTCTGTAAGCTGATTTGCGGGCCGAAAAATTACGGAAGCCCCGAAAATGGCACGAATTAATAGATTATCAAAATTTTTAACCTAATTATCGCGTGATCTAAAAAATCCGATCAACGTAAATACCGTGCCGATTTCAACTTTGTCGATAATAATCGCTCAACACTAGTTGTTTCCAATTGTTCAGTAGTTATTGATTCCTCTTAACAAGCCCACTTTACTCTAATAAACTCACCACCCGAAAACACATCAAGGTGTGTTTTTGGGTGGGGTTTCAAATGCATCCAATTTGTGGGACCCGCAAAATCTTTTTCGGAACAAAATGGGAACCCTTATTGTTCTTGTAGGTGAGAAAAAATATCCAAAAAGGAAATTTGATTTTTGTAAATTGTGTAAGTGAACTTCAGATTGTAATTGACTTAGGAAATAAAAGTAAATATAGCCGAAGTATCACCCGACCATACCAATAAAATATCATTAAGAATCTATCATAATATCTGATATGTCTGGTAAAAGGATTACAGGGTGCAAAAATAGAGTTCTCCTCCCACCAAGCCCTAACAAATTTGGGTAAGAAAGGGGGGAATTTAGCCCCATCCGGATTGTAGAAAAAAATGTCCATTAAAAAGAAAAAATATATGTTTCAAAAGGTATTTAACTAGATCAATGACAAACCCCCCAAAGAGTTTTTCCTCCGGGGGGGGAATAACAAACCAACAAGTATGGCTAAGGGGGGTGAGTGCCAGATCTGTTTTTTAAAAAAAAAAAAAAAAACCCAAAAACATCACAGTTCCAACTAAAATTCTCCTGTCAATCAAAGACCTGGGTGCTGTCTTTGAAATAGCTAGGTGTATATGCTACTATTATTGCAATAAACTATCCACCCAAGAACATCCTCACCTATTGAGGGATCCAATTCCCGAGATGATTGGTTGTAAAGGGGGCAAGGTGGTGGATTTATTTACTCATACTTTTGGCAATCCATGAAAGATGGGCATAATGGGATTTTTTACTAGAAGTAAATCATATTGTTTTTCACTAAGTATCCCAAGGGTTTAAACCCCCTCCACAATAAGTTTTAATAGAAATTTGTGGATCTGTTGAAAACTCATAAAATTTAGTATCATTCAGAAATTTCATAGCCAACTTATACATTTTTTCCATCCCATCTCTTTGTCCTCTTTGTCCGCGACTTTAAAAATTAAGTCCTTATTATCAGCAAGTTGTTTAATTGCAATCCGGCCTTTGGGGGAGAGCGTTTTGTCGGGGGGAATGTATCCCCTCTGTGCTTTTAATGTCCTGACGGCTCTCTCCATAACCATTTCAAAGCTATCTAAAGCTTCCACCCATGCTTGGATAGGGTAAAAGCAAGGGTTGGACATATTAAATTTACCCTGATGTATATCCCTGACATTAGGATGGGAGGGGTTTTTCAATCATCTGATCTATTGGGCAATTTTCACCGGAAAGTTTTAAAAATTAAATCATTGTAAACACAACTTGTCACGGGGCACACCATGGGGCCCCCACTTTATCTGTGGGGAAATTTCCGTGCCTCGCCTCGGTCCCCCCGCAGCTTCCTTGCGGGGTCGGGGTGGCCCGTTACCTCGCCGTGTCTTCTGCTGCGGTGCCAGAAGTGCTGTCCACCGGCAGATACTACTAACCTGTCCTCATTTCCTGCTACCTGGCGTCCTGTGGTAATTGGGGGGGGGGGGGAATTTTCCCAAACACGCGATATTTTGTGACAATTGAGGATAATCAGCTTTGAGATAGAGCAGGGTGAGCTGGGGGCAACGTCAAAACTGTATGTGTATGGTTGTATTGGTGGAAAATCAATGGCATTTTTTTTTTCCACTTTTTTGGGCCCCACACCTCACCTCGCACCTGAGGTGAAAATTTTTACCTTTTATTTTGTGCGCCCCAGTTTTGTTCAAAGACACCTTGTATTAAATTTGGATACAGAAATTTTTTAGTAATGTTTGTGTATTTCATTTGGGCAAAAAAACACCTTTTGTTATCCATATAACTTTTAAATAGCTGTATTGCACTTTGGTGCGCCCCAGTTTTTTTCAAAGAGCCACCTTGTACTTAAATTTGGATACAGAAATTTTCTAGTAACTGTTCTTGTTTGTCATTGCTGCGAAAAACGCAATTTCTCCTCCGTGTAACTTTTGAATCGTTTCATTGCGCTCGGTGAATCTCAGTTTGGCGCAGATAGCGCAATTGTATGATATTTTGTTGAAAACTATCAATTCCTAGTCCTACTGTGAAGTTGTAACTCCCTGGGAATTAAGGAAGAACACTGGTGATTTTGTCTTACGGTTCTTCCACCAGACCGAATTTCACAGGTATTCAATAGAAACAATTCTGTTTCTAATCCTAGTTGGCTGTAGGAAATTAGAGGGATTTAAGAATATCTGTGATTTGCCATCTTTCAATAAGAGACTGTCAAAAACTCTTCCAAACCTTTTAAAATTTTTATATTTCTAAACATGGATCGAAATGCAGGTGGTAACCGAGCAAAGAGGGGTGTAGGACATGCAGGTAGAGGTACGAGAGAAGGTGCTCCTTCCAGTGCTGGCGACAACACGCAAGCCAGCGGATCTTCGTTTGGGGCCCGTCAGGCCTGTCATGGGGGCTGGGTCGGTGCCCTGTAAATTCAGTAAACGAACAGCGTCCCCCAAATTTCTGTTTTTTAATGGTTAATAAAAACGCCCCAGCGGTTTCTTCCCTCCTCCCCCTTTCCCAGTGCGGCCCAAAAAATGTCGTCACCCTCATCAAAGCATCCTTTTCCAACATGAACGAGGCACCCCAAAGTCAACTGGTGTCCCCATATGGGGGATAATCCATTTTCTGAAAAACCTCTTTGATGAAAAAAAATCCGGTTGGGGTCGGAAGGCATTTTAAAAGTTTCAAGAGGCCAAAGAGGGAAGTTTTGCCCTGCTCTGACGCCCAATAAATGATCCCATCGAGGGGGAGAAGGAAAACCCGGTCAATGGGCCCAAAAATAAAGGGCAGTCGGAACTTTCTTGCAGTCCCGGGTTGCATGTGGGCCCAAGCTCCAAAATGCAAAAATGTAGGAGGGAAAACTCCCCTTTGGTTGATGATGATGATGATGACAAACTTTGCGGACCCAAAACGTGGTCTTTTAGCAGAATTTCTTGTGAGAGCTTCATCACGGGAAAGAGAAGGAAAGGATGGTCCCATGCCCAAGTCCCCGGCGCCCCCCCTAAAAAAGGGAAATTGGGGGGGCCCCACAAGTCCGCTGGATTTTTTCCCGCCGGGCCACGTTCAGGGGGAAACACCACTCCTCGTTTTTGCCGTCGAAAAGGTCAGGATCCTCTCAAGCTGGGCCTTTTTCGAGCGGGCTCTGATTCACCCAGCGATGTCATATGGGCCCCCTTTGCCGTAAAATTTATCAGTAGAGGCAAGAATTTTAGGTGTTTAACCCCTACCCAAAAGTCTAGTAAAATGCAGCGAATTTCAAAGAGTTGAAATGGAGGGGGAAAACTTGCCAAAAAAAGGGACAAAGGGGTTTGGGCTTCCAACCACTGTTCACACCCTCTGTTCCCCCTCCCCCGCCACTTCCAAGGGCCCAAAAGGGTTCCCCTTTTGCCCATGTCCAGTTCAACTAAAATGGTGGTTCAAAAAAATCCCTTTTTTCCCGGGACTTTTTAATTTGGGTTTTAGAAGGTTTTTAAAGGTCATACTGTGGTTCCCGGGGGCCCGGATAATCAATGTTTCCCGTTCAAATAATAAAGGTGGTTTTTAAAAAACCCCCTTTTTTCCCGGGACTTTTTTTAAAATTTGGGGGGGGTTTTGCAGGTTTGAGGCTTTTTGTGTGGCCCCGGACAGGTTTAGTAAAAGTCCAGTTCAATAAAATGGTGGTTGAAAGACTCCTTTTTTTGGGGACTTTTTAAAAATATGGGTGAGGGGGTTTAATAGTCATTTCTGCGGTTCCCGGGCAGGTTTAGCAATGTCCAGTTCAACCAAAAAAGGTGGTTGAAAAAACTCCTTTTTCCGGCACTTTTTTAATTTTGGGGTTCATGAAAGGGTTTTGGGGCTCATTTTCTTTGGCCCAGGGGCAGGTATAGTAAAGTCCTGTTCAACTAAACATGGTGGTTTAAAAACTCCTTTTTCCGTTTAAATTTTTTAAACTGTGGGGGCAGAAGGTTTTTAAAGGGGAAAGCTGCGTTTTCCGGAAAAGGGGTAGTAATGTCCAAATTAAGTTAAAATGATTGGGGTTTAATTAAAACTGCCTTTGGCACTTTTTAATTTGTGGGTCATGCAGGTTTAAAGGGGAAAGCTTTTGGTACCAAAACAGGGATAGTTTAATGTTGTGAGTTTTTTTCTGTGACTCTTGTTGCTAAATTTTTCTTGCTAAGATGTGGTATCCCGTTTACTGTTGTGGGGTGTTATTTTCCGCTTCTCCAGCCCTGTTTGGGGTAAGAAAAAAAGGTTTTTGTTCCCCTCCCTTTGGGTTTTAAAAGGTCATTGGAGATAATCTGTTATCGGTTTTCGGATAAGTTATGATAAAATTTCCCAAAATTTGACTATGAATCGGTAAAAGGGGTTTACACAAAACGATCATCACTAAAACTTGAAAGTTCTTCAGTGAGTTTTAACCTTGGTGTGTACTGTGTACTATACCTATGTTTAAACCCCCAAAGATCTAAGTACTATTACTGTTGTTCCTGCCGTTGCACAAGTCTGCTTTTGCACCAATCTACTGTTGTCTTCTGGGCCCCTTTTTACCTGCCGTTACCTTTCCCCAGGGGCCGGGTACCCCTCTATGGCTACCCTGCTGTGAACCGTCACCTCTGCCAGTACTCGATGTCTCCGTTTGAATTGGCTGTCACTTTTGGAAAAAAATGTCAAAGGGTAGGAACCCGGGGGTTCCCTTTCCCGGGGAAAATACCCTCCGGCCCTTTTGGCGGCTCCAAACCCCTTTCCTCCTTGCCCGTGGTGATTACAGGGGTCCCATCTACCGGTGTCCTACTCGGCTTTTTAAGTGGGCAAAAAATTTTGTTTTAAAACAATCAACTTTTTCCTCTTTATCAGCATTTACCTACAATTAATAACCTCACAAATCGATTGATATCCATGATTGTATGAAATACATCAAAATTTTCTGACAGAACAATATCCCTCTCTGCTCGTTCGATAATTGAAAGGACGAAAAATTTTAAATATCTCCCATTGTACACTAATCATTATTCGATGTTCCCAAAGATTCATTACCATTCTTTGTTTCTGGTGTTGTACCTCCCGGGATTTCTTATGTTTCTCTGACTGTAGCACCCAATTCACATGAATGATCGCCCATTTGTCGCCAATCGCCTAGGCAAGTAGGCAGGGATAAGTTTGAGGGCCTACTGTAGTGCTAGGTCTCACTGTCTGTCTTTTACTGTCGCCTTATCTTGGTCCCGGTGCCCCTTACATGTTCTTTATGCCTATTTAAATTGATTGTGCAATATGAGGGAGATAATTTAAAGAGCAATCCCACAAATCCGGGAGATTTAACAATCCATGCTGCCTTATGAAAACACAATTCTTTCGTAGTATGGATGATAAAATGAAATTACATTTAAAAAAATTGGAAGATAATATTGTTTCAATTAAAATAATGAAATTCCAGTGGAATACTTTAGAAGACGAAACAGGATTCATTTATCACTGCAGCGAACGTGGACAACAGCTACTTAATAGTGTGAAGGTAGAGAGGCTTGAATCAATATTGTGTTGTATGTATAAATTATGAAATCCCAAGCTTTTCTCCTTATAAGGATTTCAGCTGAGCAGAATCCCTTTTGTGGAGAATGATGCAGCAAATTATGAGAAGCTAAGATGGCTCAGGAAAGTGACCACTTGTTATCTGTTTCCTCAAGATGTGACCTTCGGCTATTGTCTCCCTTTCCTGAAGTTTCGTTTTACTGGAATTGACTGAGTTTTGGCTGATGCAATCCCAGAGGCTTTTTCCCCAGAGACAACGTGGACCAATAAAATGTACTTAAAGCTGCCTAAATATGGACATACATCCGTTCTCTCTTCTCTATTGCGACTGCGCTTGTTTTGATTACAGATATTTCAAATATGAGTGTAAGGTTTTTTTTTGTCAGAACTGCTTGGAACATGAATGAAATTTGATCCAGAACTGTGTTGGGGCTCATTTTTTATCAGCCG